>BOPN01002646.1:32500-42500 GCA_017312705.2 Penaeus japonicus | reverse complement strand
CTACACCACCCTCCTCACCTCAAAGAACTGTTTGAGGTAGTACACCTGGCCAATGGTCATGCCCACAAGCACCAGGGCCTCGAAGACGGACCACAGGAGAACGCGGGAGTTTGTGTTGTCGTTGATGGAGCGGTGGATGCGCTCACGGATCTCCATGTAGTCCTGCTCGTGCTTGACCCCCGAGAGTGCCGTGGAAAGCTCGCGGATCATGTCCTCCATGTTCTTGTTGGAGCCTTCGCCTGTGGGGGTTAGACAGAGGGAAATCAGAAACCAAGGTCCGTATGTATATCAAAGAGTAAACCAGTTTCTGAGACTGTGAAACAAACCAATGAATATTAATGACACCTTACATAACAAGGAAAGAAGTGCATTCAAACAACATCATTGTATAATATAAATACCCTAGTGATCATCCCAGAAACACAATGACACTTCTTTTTTAAATCTTCACTGTCAACGTCGAAATCCCTAATAACACCAGTCACAAACACCAGATTTCCCACACACCAAACACAAGGATCAAGAATGATAGTTTTCATTTTTTTTCTTTATGGGTTGGGCTGCTGGCTTAAAATCAGTTACTGTGGTAAATATTTTTTCAGGGAAAAATGGGGAGAAAGACGGGAAAGAACAAATGCAAAACAAATGGGATATCACAAGCCAAACTTTAACACTGTACTTCCACCATGGATTGCATCAGCAGAATAATACTTTCCAAAATTGCAGGATCAGCTGTATGGACATCATGGACAAAATCAAACAAATAAAAAGACATTTTGGTTAGCATAAATGGGAAGAGTAGTACAGCATCCAAAGCATCATAAAGGGGAATATCAGTATCTGTGTTGCCAATAAAGTCCTTTTACAGACCTATTGAATGCTGATAGTTGACTGCTTGCCAGTCTGTAAGAGATGGGAAACTGTGAGTGAAAATCAAACACTGATACAGAATTGATTTTTTTGTAATATAGAACAAAAAAGAGCTACTAAATTTCAAGTCATATAAAAAAAAGAGTCAGAAATAAGAAAGTGAAATCCCTGTGTATTTGAAGAAAACGGAAGAAAAAATTAAGAAAATGCTATATTTACTTTTACTAATACTTATACCAAATAGCAAGAAAGAGGAACCATGCAAAGAAAAAAGGTAAAAATCTATAACCACAAAATAAGCACAAAAGGATATCAACAATAGTGAGACAACAATCTATCTACAAAGTGTGGGACCACTTTCATCCTTATCTGGTAAGTACATGAGGAACCGGAAACAGAATCAGATATTTTGATTCAAACTGCCTGAAGAGTACAATGTTCCCACCATCAATTGCTAAGACAAATGCTTGAACAAAGGAAGAGTTTACAAGACATGAGGAAATATGAAATAAGTAACATTTTGCTTCCCATCAGTTATTGGGACTTTAGTAGGTAACTTCACAAACTGTTGATGTTTAATAGGATGTTTATCATAAACATATAGAATGCAAAAAGATAAGGAGAAGGAAATCATAATACTGATAATCATGAATATAACAGAAAAAAAAGAAAAAAGTATAGTCTGCACAAATAAAAGCAACAGGAAATAAGGGTCTAAAATAAAAATACATGCATACAAATAACAGAAAAATAAGAAAAAATATAAAAAAGGTATACAAAATAAAATCCACAAGGGTGTAACTGGCCAGATCCGAAGACAGACCTTCATGTGGAAGTTCCTCTGGTGGATAGCCTGTGCAGAGAAGTGGAGTAAATGAAAGTGGGAAACTAAAAGTCATGTTGAAGTTTTATGTCCTGATGAGAAATTATATACTAAAAGCAGAGATATGAAGAGAAAAATTCTGCTTCCATTCTTGTAAGTCTCGATAATGATCACACTGTATTTACATTCTCATTAATAATTCAAATAAAATCAAACATTGTGGATAGGGAGGGAAGGAGGGAGGGAGGGGAATAGAGAGAGAGAGAGAGAGAGAGAGAGAGAGAGAGAGAGAGAGAGAGAGAGAGAGAGAGAGAGAGAGAGAGAGAGAGAGAGAGAGAGAGGGGGGGGGGGGGGGAGGGAGACAGAGAGACAAAAAGATTTATAAATTGATAGATCAACACACAGAGTGGATTTCTAGCTTGTGAACTGAAACACTTATATTCCTGTCAATATCATCCAAGAAAATTTCTGTTATTGACCCATTCGCACAGGTTGACGTCCAGGTGGGGCAGTTGTGACGGGCTGAAACATCAGCAAAAGAACACAAGACTATTCTTAAATATAATTATTTTCATAATTTCTTGGACTCTGCTACTTTAGTTTAGATGTTTGAATGTCATAAAATGTGATATAGAGAAAGAGACAGGGAGACAGAGACAGAGCTTCTGATCGGTTGATTAAAAGGATCTGAGTCAAAAAACTATTGTAAGATCAAATGTGATTGGGCGAGATATTAAAGAAAATAGAAAATTACCAATGTAAAACTATTTCTAATTTGTCAATCACCCATGATATCACTTCCTGTCCTCTCACAAAGTACATGTATATACGAGTATGATTATTTATATTGTTCTTCTTTCCACTGGTATTATCACATTGAAGTGAAGAATATAGGCAAAGTTCAATAAAGTAACACTTGACTAAAATAACTCCTTTGAACATGGCAGTATCTTTACGTGCCTTTACATTGTAGATGCAATCATTCAAACACTCCAGAACAAAGGATCGCACACTTGTTATCTTCCCGGGGTAAGTGCGAGTAGACGAAAATACATCGTGTTGTGAATGGTTTAACCCATTTGCGCCGGTTGACTTGCTATCACGGAGTTATAAAATATCCCTGGACCCAGGGGGACGCCCTGAGACATGGTGCATTTTCTGGCTGAGCCCCAGGAGGCCAGTAGTGATATGCTGAAACGTCAGCAATAGATCACTAGATTGTTCTCAAATATAATCATTTTACATAATTTCTTAGGCTCTGTTACTTTAGTTTAGGTGTTTGAGTGTCATAAAATGAGATATAACATTAAAAAAATACGTCACAGAAAACTATGTGATATTGATGACATCATGGTAATTTCTGCTTCTTGATCGGTTGAATAAAAAAAGATCCGAGTCAAAAAACTATTGTAAAAGTAAATGTGTTTGGCCAAGAAATAAGATAAAGTAAAAAATTACTTACGCACTATTTCTCATTTGTTGATTACCCATGATATCACGTCCTGTCATGTCATGAGGTACATGTACATACTCATATGTACGTGTATGATTATTCATATTGTTCTTCTTTTCGTTTTGGTGAAGGAAAAAGAAGTATAAACCATGTTTTTTGATGCCCCACTAAGAGATTGCTTCCACTTTCCTTTGGTACTTTCACATAGAAGTGAAGAACATTGGCAAAGTTCAATCAAATAAAACTAATTTCTGTAACATGTTTTTCAACTAAAATAACTTCTCTGAACATGGCAATATTTTTCCATGCCTTTACATTGTAGACGCATTCATGAAAACCATAAGAATAGGGTGGGTGAAAAATGCTCTGAGATGATCAGCGCAGCCCCACACGGTGAGAAAACACCCTGGTACGAAGCGTTGCACGCTTGTTATCTTCCCGGCGTTAGCGGGAGTAGGTGAAAATACGTCCTGTCATGAATAGGTTAATAACCACCAAAATGACAAGGATAAGGAAAAGAACAAGAAAAAAAGAGGGGGCTATTCAAATAATTGAAAAGAACATGACCACAAAAAGAAGGGTAAGAAACGAAAATAAACACGCAGATCTAACGACAGACCTTCATGTGGAAGTTCCCCTGGCTGATAACCTGTATGTGGAAGAAGCGGGATTAAATTGGAGAATAAAAGTGGATAACAGAGCCACACTAAAAATTTACCACTATTACAACATAATGAAAAAAGAAAAAGCAAAAGGGCATGAAGACAAGAGTAATGAAGCAAAGGTTGGTGCTTCAGGTCTCTTTAGCAATCATTCTGCATTTCTAATCTCATAAACAAGCACAGTATAATCCGATAAAATTTGAAAAGGAAAGGGAGGGGGGGATTGAGGGGTGAGGGAATGAGAGAGAAGATGGAAGGGGGGGCGAGG
Organism: Penaeus japonicus; assembly: GCA_017312705.2. Taxonomy (NCBI): domain Eukaryota; kingdom Metazoa; phylum Arthropoda; class Malacostraca; order Decapoda; family Penaeidae; genus Penaeus; species Penaeus japonicus. Next base: position 38,424 of record BOPN01002646.1, on the reverse strand, counting down.
GAGATGAAGGAGAAAGAGTGAGAGAGTGAGATTGAGAGTGAGAGGGAGAAGGAGAGGAATAAGACTCAGGCATAGACAGGATTGTCAACTTGTGAACTGACACACCTTTATCACTGGCATTCTGCAGATACCAATCTGTTTTGTAAAAAGAAAACAGCAAGTTTTATAAGTTGATCAATCATTCAAAACTGTGTTATATGAAAATATAAAGGCATCTTGTTCTCTAAATTCTAGGAAAAAAAAACAATACAAAAAATAATCAACAAAATCATATCAGCCTCAAATAAGAGAAATACTAACAGAAAATCTTTCACATTTATGAAAAGTATGGTTCACATACAAAATAAATAAAAAAAATCATGAAAGTGCAGAAAATGGGAAGAAAGGAAAGGAAATCATTAAAATGAAATTATGAAGAGCAAGAGAAAAAGATATTTGGCTAATTATTATTGAAATGAAATGAAAACATTCTGCTGATAACTAAAAAGATTGGGTTTTTCTTTTCCTGTTTAAAACTCAAATGGAACCCCTTTCCTTCTTATCAGTTTATCATCTTTGTCTCACGTCTCATAACACTCACCACCTTACAAGCCATTGGTTCAAAAACACTTCATGAACAATAGCAAAACTATCACCAAAAGTACGTATTAATTAGTTTGCTCTTTTTAGTCTGTCATCCCTTGCATTTTCCTTTCTCTAATCTCAAAGTCTTTTCTGAATCAAACCCGAGTTTTAGATTTTACATATTCCTCTGGCAGTGAGAGGGAAAGACAACCAAACAAAATCTGGCTTTACTGGAAATGACAGTAAAGGTGGTGTGAATGTGTTAAAAGGACTTCACGAAAGCATTATTTGTCATCTAGATGTTTGTTGAAACAGAGACGGACCTGTGTCGTTGTGGATCTCCCCGTGCCACTCTGTATAATAGAAGACTGTATCAGACAGCATATCATATCTAGACCAAACACTTATGGAACAATTCATAACATGAAAAGAAAAGAATATTTTAACAAAATTCTTGATATTTCTGTTCAAAAAAAATCTACTGTGCTTTATTCAAAAAGGAAATATACTATGAAACAATTGTGAGTTTCAGCAGAAAATATAATGCCTAACACAAGAAAGTTTTATTTTCATTTTTCAAGAGAGAGCCTAAAAGGAAGAACTCAAAATCATATGCTCTAGAAAAACAGTTATTTATATTAACATTAATTAATCAATTGATTAATACATTAATTCATATACATATCCTAGGTTACAAAACTTTTAGGGATAATGAAGCAAAGCATTATTGCCACGCTGGATGATGTGATCTGCCATATTACAAAAGTATAAAGCACATTGTATGAGATCAATAAGTATAAACTACCACTCTTAAGCAGCAACATGATCTGAAGCAAAGGAAGCACAAGACAATTCATTATTCAAAATTATTTGCATGAGGAAAAAGCCAGAGACAAGTGGGAGATGAGGATGAGGGAGAGGCCAAGAGGAGATGGGAGGGAATACAAAAGGAAGGGATAAAAGGTGAGAAATGGATAAAATTTAATAAAGTAAAACAAACTCATCAAAATAAAGTCAACATATACAACATAACTGATAGGAAGGGAAGGCTCATATCCAAGTTATCTGAAAGGAAAGATATTAGTAATAACACTGCACAGGGGTCACACTGGTTGCAAAAAGGGTGAAATAATCAAATGAATTGACCTGTCTGCTGGATGTGATCAGCGGGCCAATCTGCCAGAAGGGGAAAAAGTGTTATTAAAGAAAAAAACATGGTAACAGAAGTAATAATCTTGTTAGGAGAAATGGAAAGAGTAAGGAACCCTTTTCCATTCTTCTTCAGTGCTCACTTAGATCATAACTTACACCGTACTTTTTCCTTGGCATAAATATTCCCTCACCCACATTTAACCACCTTCAACCTCACCCCATCCCCGCAAAAATGTCTCAGCACTCACCGCCTTCTGCAGCCCCATCAGCTGTCTCCTTGTGGGTCTTTTCCTCTGCCACCCCTACGTCCATTGAGAACATGACAATCTTGGGGGTCATGGTGGACATCTTGTTGGAGAAGCAGTAGGTGTAGACACCATCCATGCTGGCAGGGAAAGTGTAGCGGCCATTGGACTCACGCTCGCCCTCATGGATGATCTTGCCGTCAGGGCTGTAGATCTTGATGTCGATGTCAAGGAAGCCACCCTCCGCTACCTCAAAGGCCAGTCCTGTGGGAGACACTACATTAGGATTTGCTGCATAATGGATGAAGGGGCTTTGTATTATCTGACTGAGGGAATTCCTTGATAAGAATCATAGTTAATAATGCTGAACTTGTTTCCCACTCATGCCTATTTTTCAATTTACTTAAATGTACAATATAAAATCAGTAGCTACAACATTAAAAGAAATAAAAAAAATAAAATGAAAGAATGGTGTTCATGTAAACAAGTATGATAAATATGCAAAATTACAAAGATGTGTAAATAATTCTAATGTCTTCCTTTTTAAAACCTCCAAGACAGATATATGAATATCAATAATTTAATTATCCTCTTCCATGCCTTCCAAATATATATAACATGCTAATGATGACTGGAATTACAGCCCACTCTTCTAACCTCAACAAATAGGCAGCTGTCATATCCTACAACTATATTATGGTACTATCATGTTCAGTGAAGACACCTTTTTTTAAGGCAGGAAACTCCATTGATAAGGTTGATAATATACATTCTATTTCCTCTGTAAGAACACACTATGTACTTCTTATTAACTAAAATGTTACCTCTTTTCAAAACAAGAGAGAGAAACCATGAAGATTATTGTAAAAAAAATTTTTTTACAATTTCGGGGTAAATTTTCGGAATAGCACTGCGTTTCTAAATACCCCAAAAGTGGTATCAACGGATTCTTCTCAACCTCTACTATTCATATATAGTGGATATAATGCACGATTCTACCCCTTTAACCAACAATCTGGGTCCCCCTTTTTAAGGCACTCGGTGCTACTTGGGAGCATATTTCATATGTAAAATCTTAACCCAAATACTTACCTAACTTTGCCTAGTTTTGAAGTTAGTCCTAACCAGGGGGGGGGGGGAGTATATTGCACTTTGTGCAACATACTTTGTGCAAAATACATCGATAACCAACATCCTCACCCTAAAATTCAAACATGGTTGTGTTTACATATTTACAGCTACTGACGAGCTATGGACTGGAAACCCTCAATGAATTACCTGCATGCACTGCTATGTTCTCAATGAATGGTGCAATATTTCTCATTGTTTATAATATAATTTTAGAGTGCCCTCTATAGAGTGGTCACATCATTATTGGTCCTAATTTCCTATCCTGAGGAATATGTGAGACCAAGTCTCAGTTGCTGTCATCATGGCGCAGTGTGAGGGTTATTCATGGTCGTGGCATCACGAAGTGCCCTGAATAGGGGGGTCCAGGGGGAGGGGGGCATAGCCCCCCCTTGGCTATGGCCAACTTCAAAACTAGGTAAAGTTAGTTTGGTAATTGTGTAAAGATTTAGCATACGAAATATGGACCAAATTCATATTTTCCCCGCAATTTCCCTGATCTACTTCATGCCCTCCCCTACTATCAGGACACAGATTGTGGGGCATAGGGGCGGAACCGCGGGTAAAGTCGACTATATATGGATAGTACAGAGTGAGAGGAATCCACCGATACCACTTTTATGGCTTTTAGTACCGCAGTGCTATTCTAAAATTTACCAATTTCAGTATTAGACAATGCTTATAATTAGGATATGATAAACAGAATATTGAATCAATAGATCAAAGAACTCGGACACTTTTCATTCAAAGAAACATCTCCCCAGTTTATTCTGACAAAAGTGTGTTGGAATAGATACTTGTTTGACAACAGCTGCCAGAAAAAACAAGCTCTATCTTGCCAGAATATATGAGGTGACAGTTTAGTGACAACTCCTTGAGTACTGATTATTCAAGTCAATATTTGTGGTTTATCCTTACCGTCTTTATTATTTCTTTTAATTCTATCTGAACTTTTTCCTGCTATTACATCATGCCCTCCCTAATATAGTCACTATAGATGATCAGTGTACAATAGTGAATAGTACACATCATAAGGAAATTTATACGAGTTTTCAGATAAAGGGGATATACTTCACCCCCTATATATACAGAAAATATCCAGTTTTGACAGAAATATCCAGTTTTCTCTGTGCAATTAACCAAACAATGTCCGTGATATAACTCTATAAGAGCCCAATGTTACTGCACTTGGTATATTTCTTGGACCACATTATAAAATCCATCGAAATTGGTATCAACAGATTCCTCGTGATGTCTAATGTGCATTTATAGTGATTTCAGTCAATGGAACCCAATAATAATGACTATATTGGACCCTATAGGTGGAGGGCATGATTTATCCCAGGGAAATTGCAGGGTAAAATCAGTAAATAATCTATTGAAAAGTTATTTTATCAATATCTACTAACAAATTACACATTACATGACATGTTTCTCCCTTATGTAAAATACTGGCATAAAAAGTGGTTACTCTACATTTTAATCATCCACATGCACAGCAATCGTGGTTGCATGGCACAAAGCGATTTTGGGCAGGGATTTTGAATGTGCTGTTATCAGGGTATTTTTTGGTCTATAAAATCCAAACCCAGCAACCAAGCTTACTTAGTTTTAAGGTTAGCCCTAGCAAAGGGGAGGCTTTGCCCCCCACTGGACCCCCTTTTTCAGAGTCCTTCATCCTACTTACCTTTATTTATTTGGTTTTTAATTTATCTTATATCATCAGATCAATATTGTTTCCCTAATAATTAGTAGGCCGTGAAGTCATGGCACAGTCACAGTCTTGCCAAGTAAACAAATCTCCCATGTACGCAGATTGTTAGTATTTTCAGAAGCTCATATCATAATTGTTAATTGGTTGGGTAAATTTTCCAAATAACGCAACTTAACTAAATACCAAAAAAGTGGTATTGATGAATTTCTAACAACCTCTTCTATTCATATATAGTGGAGATAATGTGCACTTCCACCCTTGGACCCCACAATCTGTGTCCCGATAGTAGGGGAGGGCATGAAGTAGATCAGGGAAATTGCAGGGTAAAATATGAATTCCGGGCATATTTTGTATGCAAAATCTTAACCCAATTACCTTTTAAGTTAGCCCTAGCCAGTGGATCCCCCCTGTCTTAAGGAACTTCATGCTACCTTGTGCTACTTCTGGGCATATTTCGTATGCAAAATCTTGTCCCAATTATCTACCTCACTTTGCCTAGTTTTGAAGTCAGCCTTTGCCAAGAGGGGGCTGCACTCCCCTGTGGACCTCCCCTATTCAGGGCACTTTGTGATACTTGTGATATATAATTAATTCTGTAGGTGAAAATGCCGCGACCACGAATAACCCTCAAACTGTGCCATGATGACAGCAACTGAGACTTCATTTCATATATTCCTCAGGATAGGAAATTAGGACCAATAATGACACGACCACTCAATAGAGAGCACTCTATAATTATATTGTAAACAATGGGGAATATTACGGCATCTATCGAGAGAACATAACAGCACATGCAGGTAATTCATTGGAGGTTTCCAGTCCACAGCTTGTCGTTAGCCGTAAATACATAAACACAGCTATGTTTGAATTTCAGGGCGAGGATGGTGGTTTTCAAGGTATTTTGCACAAGGTATTTTACACAAAGTGCCCTAAATAGGGGGGGGTTTAAGCTAGGGCTTAAATCAAAACTAGGCAAAATTAAGGTAGGTAATTGGGTTAAGATTTTGTAAATGAAATATGCCATAAAGTAGGACAAGGTAGCATGAAGTGCCTTAAAAAAAGGGACCCAGATTGTGGGTCTAGGGGTGGAAGCGCACAGTATCTCCACTACATATGAATAG
>BOPN01002646.1:20000-27500 GCA_017312705.2 Penaeus japonicus | reverse complement strand
GTTTTGGTTGATGGTTACTTCATCCTTTGGTTATCCAGTGATGTTTAGGGTCTTTTGATAAATGGCACTGTTTTTTGTATATATTTATTAGTATTAATAGATTTCCTTCGAGGTATAATTGTTCATATATAGTAGCTATAGTCTCCAGAACTCATATATAGTGAAATGTTATCGACAGTAAGTAACAGTGGTGCGGCTTGAAGTGACTGCCGCTGTCTCCGTACTGCTTGGCACTTAGGCAGAAGGTTAAGAAAGCATTATGGCATGCATTCTGGCACGATGAAGGTTTTATATCTCTCTGGTGGCTTATCGTCAAACGAGGAACCTGTTCGTGCTCTATTTTGGTAGAATATATGTCTAGGAGGTTTCCTTGCCTCTGCTGGAGTTCCTAGGCTCTGAGGTCGTACTAGAATATCCCTTGTATATTCAAGGAAAATGTTTTCTCTTCCCTCCAGGCAGCACAGACTTGCTTAACGAATATTTTCCCTTAAATCCATCATAAAACAAGGGTTTGGGCTGACTTTGGAAACTAGCTCTGAAACTAGTGCCGTTACAGTCATTTGTCATGTGGAATGATGTCCGTTTTTCAGGCCTAAGTGGATCTGTTGTGCATGTGGAAGCTTGCCTTTGCCAGAGCATTGTTGGTGTAGACGCCACAGTGATAGCTTGAAACTATGTCATGTATCCATTGGGTTATCCTCTCATGGAACTTTGATATAGATTGTTATATTTGTAGGACTGCAAAAGCAAGCAAATTTCCATGACAAATATTCTGTAAATATAGAGCTTGAATTGCTTCTTTATTTGACAGCATATCAATAGGGAAGTCTACAAGCTCTATCTTGCCTAAATATTGATTATGAAATTGTTTTGGTTTTTGCCAAAAGCCAGTACACTCTTATGGCATTCCACTTTAATTCCTGATATTAATGTTGCTATAGCTTCTGCAGAATAAGTTTATGGATTGTGTATATCAAATGCAAATGATAATACCAAAATTATTAGGTTTAGTAATCCACAGCTTTACTATAGAATTACCAGGTAAATCTTTGATAGATGTGCATTGCTAATGCTTGCTATATATTATCAATATTAACCCTATGATGACGGTGATCACACCCATGTGACACAGCTAAAGGCCAGATGACAGGGCGACACACCAGTGTAATGTTCCCGATGCAATATTGCATAGGCCCGGCGTAGGGGGTTTCCACTTATCGCCAGGCCCGTCGGGAATGGGTTAATTGGATGGGCATCATGCATTCTACAACCACAGCACGAGAATGTTTAGAATACACCTGTAGTAGCTTTCAAGATCACACATCACAAATATATTACGTTTGTTATATCCCAATTTACTTAAATCTTGCATGGATTTGGGGAGTGTCAACCACTCATGCTCTGACAAAGGCCATCAAACCTTCACTGTATATAATCTGACAAGACTGAGTTTAGATTAGTTCCTTCTTTGACAATAAATTATCATACAAAATTTTTCCCAGCCAGTTGACCTTTTAAAATACCCAGATCATTGAGCTGATACGCACTGTTAATAAGTCTCACCACTGTTAAAAGATGTATTTAATTTTGGAAATGGAATGATTTCTTAAATCTCACATTATCTTGAAAGAGTCACTTACCCGTACTGTTCCTTTCAGACATCCATCATGGCTGTTGAGTTTGACGGAGGTGTGGTTGTGGGAGCTGATTCCAGGACCTCTCTAGGCACCTATGTCTCAAATCGCGTAACTGACAAGTTGACGCGTGTCACCGACAGCATCTATTGTTGCCGTTCTGGTTCAGCAGCTGACACCCAGGCCATTGCAGATATTGTGTCTTCACATATGGAGATTCTCCAGTAAGTTTACCTTACCTATTTTTTTCTGATCAGAGAATTATGGTTTGTGTGTATTTTTTGTTTTGCTTTAATGTGACTTCCTTTAATAGATGAATGTATTAATCTGTTAATAATTTATGAATCATGAAATCTTGAAGAAACATTTTTAAGAAATCAGAGGTATATGACTGGTTAACCCACACAGGACGGGTGGTACAGCATGTGTACCGCGCATTCAAAAGCCCAGTTGCCGGGCGGCACAGTATTGTGCCAGCCATTCAATTGATTTAGGCCTAATAATTTGAACGCCCCGGCATTTGGACATTCAAGGCTAGAATTCCCCCGTCGGGGATGGGTTAATGTGTACCATATTCTCTGGTTTTCATTAAACATAAGACTTGGAACATTAAACTATGCATAATTCATATTCTTCGTAATGACTTGTTTAGTAGGGAGTACTATTACATCATACTTTCAGACTAAAGTTTATTTTTGCAATAAAGTATTACATAAAATTAATTGATGAAAAACTGAAATTTTGCATGTTTATCTTCCACTTTGAAATGGTTTGAAAAGTCCTTGATGTTATTTTTTCTGGTGGATTTAATGGGCTTAATGTAAACAACTGTAAAGTGAGTGAAGAGTGTGTCAATTTTCTCAATATCATTATTTTATGATTTTATAGCTTTTCCTGTATCCCTGGAAGATTTATTGAAGTTTCATCATGTGAGAAATAAATCTTGGTCTGGAAAAATGAATATTTCCAACTATTTTGTTTCATATTATCATATAGTATTTTAGTTTACTAATTGAAATAATGATAATTAAAAGATAATTTGCATTTCACAGAGATAACCCCACTAAAAAAATAACCAACAAAAAAAAAGCAACTTTAAAGGGTTTTTGTGTCTTGCAAACAAATTTTACCTTTATGATATTTATTTATTTTTCTTTTATTTTAAATTGATCAAGTATATTGCATTCATATTAACCCATTGGTTGCGGTGTTAAATACATATATGTGCAGTAGGATGACTGGTTTACATTGTCTGGCACAATGCCATCCACGTCTATGACCGACTCTTGCCTTTGCAGCAAATCATGCCCTCCGCTGCTAATGGGTTAAACCTATACAAGTAGTGGCATTAAAAAGATATTTTTCTGGAATTCAAAGAAAACTTCGATGAACATTTTGTTAGCATTTTTTGTAACAAAGCAGATTTTCTTCATATCCCTTCTAATTGTAATAAATAAAGGTAAAGTAACCCCCCAAGTTGACATTTCCAGTTGCAGATTCCTATTCCATTCAATCTTTCATTTCCTAACAAAGACATAACATCAAAGGGTACAATCTATTTGTCCTAACAATGTCCTCTCCGTAGGGTGAAGCTTGGTGAGCCCCCTCTGGTCCAGGTAGCAGCCAACACCTTCAAGGAGATCTGCTACAACTACCGAGACATGCTCATGGCTGGGATCATCGTGGCTGGCTGGGACAAGACCAATGGTGGCCAGGTAAGGAGGAAGGAGTAACTGTCTTTTTAGCAATATGTTACTGTTTGAAAATGTTCCTTTTTTTCTTCATTCTTGTTTACTTTCTTTTCCTGTCTTCTCTTCCTCCTCTTCTTTCCTTCTCCTTCCTTCTTCCTGATCTCCACTTTTTTTTTGTTCTTTTTTCCCCAACTCTTCATTTTTCTCTGCCTCCTCTTCCTTCTCGTCCTGCTCCTCTTCCATCAACTCTTCCTCCTCTTCCTTCTCCCTTTCCTCACTCTTTATTCCTTTTCCCCCTCCTCCATCTCTCCCTCTTCCTTGTCTTTCTCCCTTTACACCTCCTCCTTCTCCCCTTCCTCACTTTAATTTTCCTCTTCCTCCTCTTTGTTCTTTTTGTTAACATCACATATCAATTGCCTTGGATACTGATATATCATTCTTTCTTCATCACATCCTTGCATTGCCTCTACAACTATGTTGATCCTTTCAGGTGTACACAATTCCCCTAGGCGGTATGATCGTGCGACAGCCGGTTGCCATTGGTGGTTCAGGCAGTACCTTCGTGTGGGGCTACGTAGATGCTACCTACAAGCCTAACATGAACAAAGAGGAGACAGTTAATTTTGTCAAGAACAGTAAGTTTCTCAGCTTTGTTTTGAAGCCATATGTTTCTTTGTTTGTATTTTTATTTATTTTATTTTTCTCGCCTAAGATGTTGGCATTGAAAAAAAAAAAGAAAAAAAAAATCCTTGATTTATATATACTCAGGAAAATATGGAAGATATCAAATGCTCCTGATAGTGTTATTTTCAAGATAACTTCAATATTTTTTTTTTTTTTGTATCTAAATATACAATTACCTAAGATAATGTTGAAGACCATAGAAGATAAATGCTGTGCAAGTTAATCCAATGGTGCCCAGAAATAATCAGAATGCACTAGTTGCTGCACCTTATTGATATCAAGGTTGCTCACTAGAGATAAAAATTAGAAGCACAGATACAATGTTTTTTTCTCCCAGGTTAATGATTCTGGACAAGGAGATTATTGTTTTTGTTTTTTTTTTTAATGAAAAGCATAAAAAGATGTATAGGCTGATTTTAGAAGGCTGTAGCTTGAGCATTAGTGCCATCAAAGACATTAAAGTCCATGTGTATATAGTATGCAGCACAAAGAGCAGTCTCCATTGTCATGGTGTTCATAGGTGCCATCTGTATTTGAGCCTACCCTCAGCATGGCATGTATAGATGCCATCTGTGGCATTAGGTAAAAATGCTATAACATTTTGTTTATATCATTCAGTTTTTGTTATAGAATTATATAGCATTTAAAGTATACAACTAGTATTTTTAGGTACCTTTTACTCATTGAAATATCTTCCCTCTCAGCACTGACCCTTGCCCTGACTCGTGACGGAAGCAGTGGAGGTGTTGTGCGTGTCGCAATCATCACCAAGGACGGGGTCGAACGCCGTGTGTTCTTGCATAACGAATTGCCAGAATTCTACCAGGGATAGTTGAAAGAGATGTTCTGATTCAGCTTCTACATTTGGCTGCCTTGCATGATTCTTAATTTAATACTGTGCATTTTTTTTTTTTTTTAATTCTGAAAGATACAGTATGCACATAAAGAGAAGAAGCCTTTAATTTAGTGGAATGATGACTGTACCAGTGGAATATTAACTTTGTAACTGAACTTTTTATTTCAGTAAAAGTGGAAAATGAAATTGTTGTTTACTTTGATTTTCCTTGCTTGGCCAAATAGATAAATGTTAAAATTGTATGGGTCTTAGAATGTGCTTAATTTCACTAGTACAATTTCTTGATCTTCTCCTTTTATCTATAATATGAAACTGCATACCCAGATATAGCAAATCAAATGAGGTAGTTATTGTCGAGTTATTCTTCTTAACCCATTGAGGATGGGGGATAGATTCGCTTGCCCCGTCTCCAGGATGAGTTTTATTTCAGGGCGAGGCAGCTTCACACAACATACTTAGACTTTTCCCACTATCATTCAGTCACTCATTGTAAAACTAGGGCTATTTTTGTGTTTTATTTTTTGTGTTTTATTGAGTTTAGAGACTTATATTTGCCATATGGCAGGCTCTATCAAAGCTGCAGTTGACTAAAATTGTACATCAATCCATATCAGCTCATTATATTCTTTATTCTCAGTGTGATAGACGTATTGCTGTTTTATTGGAGGACAAAAAGCAACCTTATTTTTTTGTATTTGTGTGCTGTCATGAACGAATACGAAACATATAACCATCTACAATGAAGATAACATGAAGAGGTAGGGAAGAGGAAGGAAACCTGTGCCATACTGACTGTGAGTGCCACAATAAAAGGCATCCTTATTGGCACAAGCACATTTTAGACACTGGGCATGGTTTGAGTCACCTTCCTCTTCATGTTCTGCCTGCCATTCTTCATCAGCGGTACTTTAGAGCAAGAGGTTGGTAACTTGCAGTGTGCCACCACTATAAAGATAGTGCTTACTAGAGACGGTAGATGGGTGCCATTCAAGACTCTCTCTCCTACTGGTGGTAGAAGAAAGCAGTACCATCTAGATTTTGGATGTTAGGTTTGCTTGATCTTATGGTAATTATAGTAATTATGACTGCAATTGTCATCATCACTCACTCCTTACTCATAGAACAGGAAAATAGCAGTGATTCAAAACCCCCAAACATCATGTATGTAACACCCGTCTTGCCTTTATTAATGTTGATCACACATTAATATACTGATGATGAGGTATTCACCAGTGTCCATGAAAATTTATATTCGGCCACTGGAGATTACCATCATTCAGTTATAGCGTTTCAAGAATGCTGGTAGCACTGTTTAGGACAAGTTAGTGGTGGTATTGGTTGTTCATTGTACTCTCTCCCATACACCATGTTACCATATCAATTGACAAAAAACAATGGTTGGGTGGTCGTAAGCTCCTGTGGCTGAGCATACTTGTACATATAAGTAAACACATGCAAATCAGTCATCTGAGCTGCTTTCGATTCCAAGGTTGACCCAACTACTACTCATTTGCACTTACGTTTTAAGCTATACCTTCCTTATTTCTACTCCATGTCGTCATGTTATCTATCCACATTATGCCTGTCATCTCACTCCTCGTTTCCCTTCAACAAACCCATTCAAAGAACTTAAAATGTACCTACTGCTGGACCTTTACAGCACGTAACTTTCAAGTTAAAGCTTATTGCAATTTTCTTCATAAAAGTCCTTTTTCCTAATCTTTGCATAGGCTCATTATTTGACACAGATCTCCAGCTGATCAGTGTCCTCACGTAGGACTAAATCTTAAAATATGCATTTATCCTTCATTTTGCTTCCTATCGTTGCTGTCTCTGACCTTGTATAACAAAAAAAAGGTTAGAATGATCCTTTCCATTGATGCAGTGTTGATATTGGCTCTAAAACATCATCTCATGTAATTCTAACCTTACTCTTTTCATTTTACTTTTTCACAACCAATATAAATATTACTGACCATTTCTAGTCTGAAGGTCTCTCTGTGTACTTGTACCCTTCTTTTGTCATATATTGCTTGTTCAGTCGTCAAGTTAAGGCGTGTACAAGTTAAAACTTATATTCCTGTGTTCACATTTACATATTTCACGAAACCATTTTTCAGAAATTCTTCGGGCATTTTTCCAGATTTTTAGATCTTGTTCATGACGTTTGTGATGTTTCTTATTTCATCTATTCTTAGAGTATTTTTCAATAGCTTCATTTAATTCTTGGTTTTATTATAATTCTGTAAGATATTTTGAGTAGGAAGATTTTTTTATAGGAATGAATAGTACGTGTCTTAGACAGTATTTTTGACTTGGGGGAACATCCGCCACCTGGTAAGTTTTCCGGGCATGACGTCATCAAAGATGGCGGCCGATATATCACGAAACTTATCACGTCTCAGCTAATACTTGCATGGAAACTGGATCAGTGAATTGTAGTTAATATTCATAAGACTGATAGTAGCGCGTGGATAACTTTTTTGTTTTTAATTAGGATATATTGAGTTTTTGAGTAGATTTCCCAGACATACAATGCTATTTTATCATAACACAATATTTTTTACCAAGAATTATCGTTTTACAAATATGTTTAGATTTTATCACAAAATATTTATACTAGTTGCACCCGATT
>BOPN01002646.1:10000-12500 GCA_017312705.2 Penaeus japonicus | reverse complement strand
GTAATGATAGTAATAGCAATGATAATAGCAATTATAACAGCAATAGTAATGATAATGCAGATAGTGATAACGATCATAATGCTAATAATGATAAAAAATTACAAGATAATGATAATGGCGATAAGGCTAATTACAGAAAGTAATAATAGTGATAATGACGATAATACTGATTACAGAATAATAATGATAGTGAAAATTCTAATTAAAGAATAGTAATAATACTAACATTACTAATTAACAATATCGATAAAAAAAATATAGAAATGAACAAATTACTTGGACAAACATCCTACGTTACTCAGTTCTTGAGAAAATTGAAATAAAAAACAAAGAAACAAAGAAACAGACATTTCCCTCTCTCTTGCAGGCAGGAACCAGGAACCACTTCCAGTCAACTGCAAACTCAACACTGCATTCCATCGGGTATCGGCAATGCACACTTTGCCTTGTCCAGCTCTCTAGCCAACAGGTGCAATGCAATGATTATCCTGATGATAGAAATGACAGTGTAATGCAGGGATTGCATAGATCATTGCAAGGATGGTTCTAGAACTGTTCTCTTCAGGAAATCTTGCTAAGAGTTGCTGTTGAGGAAAATTGTTGAGAATATATTTTTCTCTCTTTTTCTCTCTCTTTTTATTTTGTGTCTATATATTTTTTTTCTCTGTTTCTTTCTTTATGTCTCTCGCTCGATCTCTCTTTCTTTCTCTCTCTCTCTCTCTCTCTCTCTCTCTCTCTATCTCTCTCTCTCTCTCTCCCTCTCTCTTTCATTCTCGCTCACTCTCTCTTGACTCTCTCTCTCTTTCACTCTCTTTAATCTCTTACTTTTTACTCATTCATTCATATTTATCAATTTATTTTCATATTTTGTAGAGGAAGAGTTTCATTTTCGATCGACGGCCAAAATACATGCTATTCGGCACGGCTTCTCAAACGGCTCGGTGTTGTTATCTCATTTGAATATCTTCCCCATGCGGTTTTTTTCACTTATATTCACTTATTTTATCATTTATCAATTTATTTATCTATTTGATGATTTATTCAGTTATTCATTTACTTATTTATATATCTATTTATTATCTCTTATTCGTTTTTAAGATAAAACCTGTAAAAAGAACAACTAAAATACGAGAATTGTGCAAGAAATCAACTACTATCCAGGTTGCGAAGGCCTTGATTTGACACACCTCTTTTTTTCCTTATCTCATGGACCGCTTTAGATCTATTATTATTATCATTATTATTATTATTATTATTATTATTATTATTATTATTATTATTATCATTATTATTATTATTATTATTATTATTATTATCATCATTATTATTATCATTATCACCATTATTATTATCATTATTATCATTATTATTATTATTATTACTATCATCATTATCATTATTTTCATTATTATCCTTGTTTAGCGTTCCAGTGTTTGTGTGTCACACTAAGATGAGAAAGAATAATTTCATGATTAATCAATTCAACTTAGACATAAATTAAAAATTTCCTTTTTGCATCGTTTTTGCAAGTTTCTTTTAAAAGGAACAAGTTATTACATGATTTTGATATAATTCTCTTTATTCGGATCTTATATCAATTAGAAATAAACGTTTTTTTTTTTTTTTTTTTCCATTTCCTTCAAGAAGCAACTCACATCTTAAGAAATCATCACCGAATAACAAAGGTAGATTAATAAGCTTCGTACTTACCTCCGCGTTGCCATTACTAATGCGATAATCCCTGATCCCATTGGACGGGTTTGCATACGAAAAGACAGACCTTATTTTCTAAAATAATATGTCCTTTAGGTCTAGGTTACTAGAACTAAGTTTATGCTGTACTTGTATTTCATATCTGGCTAGGGAGCTAAGACGGTTCACGGTTCATGGACCTGTTGTTTTTACATGGCGATGCTTAAAATTTGGAACATATAAACCTAAATAATTAAGAATATCAAATATGGATTATATCCCAGTCAAAGGTAGTGATACTATTGTGTTCTAATGCAGCATTTTCATCCGTTTTTTTAGCTTGCAGTAACTATAAAGTAAACAATAAAAAATTGAGACCAAATATGTAACATAATTGGCAATAAACTACAGTTTTCTTAAGCTCCATGGCGGGGGACAACATCGATGACTTAAGAAAATCACACATCATTTACCGGCAGCATTTATCAGATATTGCTTATAAAACCATTTATTGCCTATAAACATCGAGTTTTTATATGATCGCAAGCAGGAAAGATCGCTCGGTCAATGTGAGTGTTTCTTCGATCCTTTTATCCACTCGGTCCATTTATGGGATATATCTAACTCATGCATACTCGAAGTTGCTGGCTGTTCCATGTTTGGTTTCATTTGTTTGTGGGTAGTTGATATTTGCAAGAAAAATGAAATAACTCGCCTGTGGGTTTCCCAGTTATCAACAAAGGGCATCAACTGTGCACTTATTAGTCATGACGTGAGGAACTGGCTTTCGTGTCTTTTAAATGATCGA
>BOPN01002645.1:170000-198004 GCA_017312705.2 Penaeus japonicus | reverse complement strand
ACACACACACACACACACACACACACACACACACACACACACACACACACACACACATACATACATACATACATACATACATACATACATACATATATATAAATGGATGTATGTATGTATGTGTTTATATCACTCGTTAAAATACTATTTTTTATGTTTCACTTTAATGTGAAGCTTATGTTTGCAAATTTGACAGTCAGCATCGGTGTTGTAATAAAATAAAATTGTAATGTACAAGCATACATACATACATACATACATACATACATACATACATACATACATACATACATACATACATACATACATACATACATACATACATACATACATACATACAAGGCTTATCAGCATGATAGTTCTATGAGAGAAGAAAACATATATTTTAATATTTGTATAGATACGAAAGATAGAATTGATAGAAGAGGATCTGATCTAACGATCGCGTGCCCCATAGCACAATGCAACTACTGGGCACAGGGACACACTACAGAGATTGGACACGGCCTGGCTCACCTTTCTATTCTTATTCTGCCTGTGCGTATCCTGCATTGTATTAAACGCGGGTGGTTGGTATCTTACTGTGTGATGCTTGTGCTCGCTAGAAACCATGGCTGGGTGTCCTTCAAGGTTTTCTTTCCTGTTGGTGCTGGGAGAGAGTGGTACCATCTACCTTTATGATGCTAAAATAGATCTATTTTTGTGATTATTATGGTAATTTTAGTAAATATAATGATTACTGTCATCATGAGTTCCTTAATAAAATTATTGTTTTATGTAATAAAGAAAGGTCACCTCTCTTTCCTAACGTAAGATACGTCATGTTGACCTTTCGTCATGTACGTCGATACCGTGTACGTTATGATGTCCGTCCATATTTGGTTAATGTCATTGTTGTCTTTACACTTTGAGAACCCTTCTTAATATAATTGTTTCCCCCGATTTCAAATTACGTTTTCTTTTAGTGATTACCGCCATACAAAGAAAATGTAATTTATGGCAAACAATAACTTTGTTATATTACTGTTCATGATTTAGTTATTCTTGTCAATTTTTCTCCTCCTTTTTTCTGTTATAACAATTTTAAAATGCGTAACCCACGTGGGAATCAATAAACATTTTTTTTCTCTGCATATACTGCGAGTTGTTTATAGTTATGGTCAGACAAGCTTTATCATAATGGTTCGAGCGAAAGGCATAAAGCTTTTGAGAAGTTTGGCCAAAGTGTTCGTGACACTTGGCTTCTTACTCATTGGATCCTCGCTATAGCAACTTCCCTCAACTTCCTTTCTGAAACTTTCCGATCATTGGGGTGGATGATGTATCTTTTTCCACTCATCTTGTAGTATGTAATACTCGGTTATCCATAACATCTTATAGTGAATAGTTACTGTGCAGTATCACAGTATCTCAAACTTCTATTAGCTTATGATATAGGTGATTTAGAGTAGAATAATAGATATTCACTAAAATCGGATCAAAAATTCATCCGTTGCATTCACCTGAAAACGAAACTAAAATCCCTTTTTTATAATCATTCCTCACTTTTCTGGCCTCTTAAAGAGTTTATTATGATATTCCACACCCTTTCATATCTGTAACGGCCAAGTAGATAATCAACTCTGTGGTCTATTCATACAAATTTTCTATAGGGGTAACTTGCTTTACTACTGTACTGCTTAAATGAAATGAAATTTGGCTCACAAATTCACCCAAAGCATAGGTTTATGGTCAACCAATTAGTATCCTTGACATTGATTAACATTTGACAAAACTATTTTTTTTCACTGCTTTCAAACCTTTGGCATTTTATTATCCAAGTTAGTCCATATTGTATTGCATGGATGTTTTATGTGTAGATGGAACTTCTTGTTGCATAAGAATATTTCAAATGTATACATTTAAAACACACAAACATTTATGTAACACAACATGCAAATGATTTGTTAAAATTAATTTTAAATATATTTCTACTATCATACTCTACCTACTTTATGGGTCTACATTTAAATCTAGACTAAAATAGCTTCTCACGTTGTGTTTGAATACAATGTTCAAGAAATATTTTCTTCAATAAGGATTTTATGTGTAGCTGAACATTCACATTTACATAGGCTTTATATAGATGAAAATGTTTTTTTAAATGTTTATCACAGATCATTTACACGCACACGCACACGCACACGCACACGCACACGCACACGCACACGCACACGCACACGCACACGCACACGCACACGCACACGCACACGCACACGCACACTGCGCACATCGCATTACGCATTATCGCATTACGCATTACGCACATCGCACATTACGCATCGCACACGCACATCGCACACGCACACGCACACGCACACGCACACGCACACGCACACCACACACACACACACACACACACACACACACACACACACACACACACACACACACACACACACACACACACACACACACACACACACACACACAAATCAAAGGGTTATATTCATCCAATAACTGATGAAATTAAATTCCTCTACTGTAATAATTCAGTACCATGTGGGTTTTTTTGAGGGAAAAAGATCTTGATGGGTCAGACTTTACAACCAAACAATATTCATTAATGTGTAAGCTAAAGGTAACAGCAATTAATGTGACCAAATATCACATGCTACAGACATCGGTTTTCAATGCTAGATACTAAATAAAGTACCTTTCTAATATAAAGAATTAACATGTATAAAAAAATCTACCATAAGACAGAAAAAAACAAAAAACAAAAACATACTAGCACAAGGTTTGCAAAATAAAATGAAATTCATTACTGATTCTTTATTACAAACAAAAAGCAAGTAAATTTACAACAAGAATTGCAAAAAATGAAAGACCATTAGAGTCTATGATGCCTAATTTACATCATAGGACTGCACTGATTGAAGATGACTACCACTGTAATCCTAACATCTTAACATAATTTATATACATGTCTTGAGTGGGCCAGTTAGGATAATAATGCAATATTCTGACACTATGGACCATGGCGGACAAATCTCACGCCAAAATGGGTCATTTATCGTACATGCTTTGGTCACCTTCTTGAAGCATGATAAAAAGGGACCCTGGAAGTTAATTATGAAGAGAGATGATGATTGTATCATTTGATGATCAAAATTCTGGAGTAATTACTTTTTACTCCATGTACTATATAATGGAAGGAATCTTTACTACACTGGACACAAATGACGTTGTCCTCTCAGGTAAAGGTCAATTAACATTGGTCCAAACTCAGGCAACTGCCAAATTATCAATCTCCTGCAGTCTCAAACAAATCTGTCCCTTAAAATATCAAACAAGCCTGAGGACTGACAATTCTCTCTCTTAAAAGATCCTTGGAACTGCCCATTCTTCCTTTGGTCAGGAGCACCTAACCTTTTGAAACAGAGTTGATCGCACCCAACCTCAGGAAGTGAACCAAGTAATCGTCCTATTGCATGGAAGACATCTCGCATCATAAGGCCCATACTTTATGTGTAACAATGAGAGAATCCACACTATCTAGAGTTTCTGAATACTCAGGCAACCAGATAATGCTCAACCATGGCCTTACACCCTCTTGGCCACATTGATCACAAAAAATTTTGGTAATACAATAACTAAATTTCAGTGAAAAAAAAAAAAACAGAACAATTAGCATTTTAATAATTGTTTTCTTATATTATGTCATTTCATAATGACATGACACAGGATTGTGGTAGTAGGCACAACATTTTTGTTTAATCTATAATGCCAAAATATTCTTTAAAACTGATGAAGTGTCGTTCAGGTGCCATATATATGCTTGAGCACTATAAAGAAAGTTGACTTGACACAGCAAGGATACCCTCCCGCCCTCCCACTGATAACATTACATAAAGGCACCAATTTGGAGGATTTGGTAGTTGCAAACCAATGGAAAGATACCGAGGAAAATAATTTAAGGAAGACCACATTGCTGCTATCGGGTTGTGAAAGACCTGAGCGCTACCGACTTGATACAGAAAACAAACATAACACACATGCTTAAATTATTGATGCACTATATATACATACTTGCATACATACATGAACAAAAAATCACAAAGTATCACAAAACAAAACATACAAAAATTAACATAGAAAATCACAGACACAATCATAATATTCTAGAACAATCAAAGGGATCCTTGGCACATAAATCCTCCTTCGTCTTGACGTCTAAGCACGCCCTCATATTCACCAATAATACCCTTGAGCCTCTAGTGCTTTGTGTGAAAAGCCCTAAAGCTGCACTAGCATTCTGAATAACAATGACTTTAATAATCAAAAGCCTGTCTACCACATCAATATTGAAGTGAAGAGCAGATTAAACTCTGCTATCTTTGGTAAGACAGAAAATAATGGTAGGAGTAACCTCTTTGAAAGGGAAACATATACAATAAATACACAATGTTCATTACAAAGCCAAGCCGCTTAGGGGTGGGACCCTAAGAAAACTTGCCAGAACAGGATTCATAGTCACCACTTTACACAAAACATTATCAAAAGGACCAAAAATGTTAGTTTATTACCAGCCTATACCTGAACATCTGAAACTACTCTGGATAGACTATCAAGCTTGTGACTACGAATCCCTGTTCACATATGCACACGCCACCTCTAACAACACGAACCTACTGAGGCACTACTCTGTTTTGAGGTGACCTGGAGGTTCACAAATATGAGATCATTTATAGAGGCTGTCTGGATCATACACAAAACTTCCCTATGCCCACAGAAAATTTAATTCACTGATTTTTTTTTTCTATTTTTTTAGGTTTGTACTTAAGCCATTATGATTGATTTATTGGAAAAAATCTTTACATGAATATAGACAAGGCGTAAAGTCTGCAGCCCAGTGACGGTAGACTTTCTTTTGAATGAACAATTAATTATGGCTTATGATTTTAACTGAAATGTACAAAATAGAATATATCACTTACCATGCCAATACTGTATAACTTATGAGAAGCTGACTCTCATTATCAAAATTATATTTGGTACAATATAGTTAAACCTGAGCCAAAAAGGGAACATTGGCATAAACCATTCACTCTTTGGTTGTGTAAAAAGGCCTCATCCTGTATATACGACAGAATTGTGAATGTCTTGAATTTGCAGCTGAAAAAGCAAGAGAGCTGTTGAAAACATTGTCTTTGTAAATCTTACACCATTATGAAACAATCACTGACCATCAGAAGCTTCACAGCATTTATTTGTGATATAAACCTTAATTTTGGGTCTAGGAAATTCAATAAATCTTATTTCTTGTATCTGCAAGATAAAATTTAAAGAATGGTAACACGACCACATAAATTGTATCACAAACCGTTTTTCTGTTGTACACTCACAAATGACTGAAGCAGAGCATACCAGGACGGACTTGCTTCTGGGTCGACAAAATATCTGCCTCAAATTCAATTGCTTTCACCATGAACCTTATTTCTAGAGAAAAAGACCATACATTAGATGTGCATGTATCACAGCTTCAGTGGTGAGACATTCCCGGTCCTTCTCTCTCATTCATAGCATGAGATTTTTCTCTCTGCTTCTACTGACAGCATTCACATGGGACAACAATTTTTTTGATAATTGCACAAGCATGTTCCATGAATGCATTTTCTATCTATTTGGGTTTTTGAGCAGTGGTATATTTAGAGATCATTAAAAATTTGATTAATCTTGGTATAAGATGTCTCTTAAATTCAAAAGAGAATCTCCTTAATGCACAGAAGAGGTAATTCACCACAACCACCACCATAATCAACTCCAAAATATCTTTTCTCTCTTAAACAGAGGGGGCTCATCCCCAAACTCTCCTAATGCTTACATTTTAGTGCCGGCTTACACTAAAGTGTCTCAATATTCTACCCCTCTCAAACTCTTTGGTAAATGTAGGGGGTAACATGAGGGAAGGCTCATACAACAGGGCCCTCATTCACAGCTTCCCAACAGTATTCTGTGTAGTTAAACTTCAACAAGAAGTATCAAAACATTGTGAATGAGGGAAATAGAGGCTTTTCTATGCCCTTGACTATCAACATGGGCAGTGATGAGACAAAAATTAATTATTATTACACTTTGAGGTAGAGCTTACAGGCTCCTAAACTCTTCTTCAGTTTGCATTCAACAATATGTAACAGTAACATAAAACACTACTCACACAGGTAACACAAGTGTGCAACATACTGACATGTACAGTTTACACTATTATTGCATAGTTCAAGGATCCTGCATATTCCACTGATCAGCAACAGCGAGTCTTTGTGAAGCTTCTTCTCAGAGACCAATGCCTTCAGTTAAAAAATGTGAAAAGGTGACCTGTAAGAACTCACAGAAAGGCTCATCCCTGCTAATCATTCCAGTTTCTCAGTACATAATGCTGGGGTCAACTATCTATCATTACACACCACCAGTAACATATACATCTAATAATGCCACTACAATGGCCAACTGCATCTCCAATACATAAGTCTGATGGAAATGTATTTCTCTTCGAAACCTAACAAAACTTGCCCATTCTTTTCAATACCATCACCAGTAACGCAGTGTCACTCTGTATTTCCAAGATGCAGTCCTTGGAACACAATACTCTTCCAATGTGGTCCATGAGAAGTTAATCCACTCTAGTTTCCAACAAATATTCAAAAATATCTCTAGAACTAGTCTTTGCTGTTCTTCAAACTTCCTCTCCATCCAATTCCGCATACTGCCTAAGGCACGAGAGTGCGTACACCAAGCGCTCTCGTACCATAGCATCACAGCCAAGCTCCGCAATCTGGGTAAGACGGTAGGTGAAGGACTGCCTGTCACTGCTAATGAACATTACGCTGACATCTGTGCGGTCACCAGCAATTACAATTTTGGTGTGGTCCTTGAAGAAGTTAATCTGAAAATAGGGACAGAAAATGTGAATGATTGTAACAAAATATTTACAAAATGCATATTCTTTTAAAAGTTTAAAAAGTGCATTTGTTTCATGATAATGGCACAGTCCCTTGCATTCCCAAGTTTACCTCTTAGGATTGTCAATATGTGAATTGACTCTTTCAACTCATGTCAGACTGCTGAGTGGCAAACTTGGAAGAGGAGGGTAACTATACAACATACATGCAAATACCTAAAACAGCTATTCTGCCCAAAAGCACTGTCAGATCACTCTTACCTGGAAGGTTCCATTGCTAAGCTGCATAATGATGGACTTTGGTGTTCGATCCCAACGGCGCACATGTGGGATAACTGAGGCTCTGGAAGTTGCTGCTCTTGCAGAACGAGCATCACCGGCCTCAGTAAGATTCTCTTCCATATAAGTTGCGAAATAACGCAGGAGTTGATAACGCTCCTGCAACCAAGCTGGTAAAGCTCCAGCTTGCTGTACAGTCAGTCTACCTGCTGAGTCTGTGAACTCGACACGACTGAAAAATAGATCAAACAAAATCAAATACATACTTTTTTCGGTCAAAATACTGTTGTATCTTCTTTTGTTTTTACTTTACAATATTGATCATTATAATTTTACCATCTTATACAGATAAATTACATTCTTACCTTTTGTCTGTGCTAATACTAATCCTAGTGAGATCATTGAAAAAGACACCGACGCTGTGGTCTGACAGTTGGTACCCAAACCCATACTTGTTTGAGTAGTCAATCCATTTTGAAATAAACAATGGTGTGTAACTTTGAACTGGGGGATTGCTACTGATATCTGGAAAGATAAAAAAAAAAAAAGGTTTAGAGTTGGAAAGAATGATTAGTGAAGTCTTTTTCATATAAATCTGTTCCAAAACAGAAAAATAGATTATAACATTACTTTCTCCACTTACCATCTGGCATGTTATCTAAACAGGCAGCCAAAAGATTGTATAAAGTCCCCGAAGTTATGTCCCTCTTCTTTCCAACCAAGTTACCAGCAGAGGCCTTGTTGTCTGTGGTGCAAATGACAGACGAGAGCTTTTGGCGAAGGCAGGACGACAAGGTTCCTCCAGAGTCCTTTTTTCTGTTCTCTTCCTTTGAGGTTGCAGTGGTTGGTCTGCTCGTGGGAGGGCTTCCCAACCCACCATCCAGAATCGAGATCTGTCCATGGGTCACATGCAAGTTTTAGTGTTTTATAATTTGTATTTCATATAGGGGAAGAGGTTACATAAAAATTTTCAGATGAAAATAGAACACTACAATTTGTGCAGATAAATACAAAATACGAGACTGCATAATTACCTTGTCTAATTGTGGCTTTGGGTTGGGTATGCGAAGGGTAGAGACGGAAGTGGTAATTTTCTTTATATCTTGATTTAGAGGATGCTGTGACTGTGACTGAGGAAGCATCGTCTGTTGCTGCTGCTGCATTTGTTGTTCTGGCATGGAGACCGACTTTCCAATGATCTCCAGACCAAACTTTGGCACCTGGGTACAAGCAGAGGAAGGCAGACTTCGCGGGACAACACCTGCGAAATGATGCTTGATTAATCACACGTCCCGGACCTTTCCCAATGGGATTAACCGGCATTTCCTTGTCATATATTCATCGCGGATCAGTAATATTCCGACACTTGAAAATGAGGCCTTACCCGTGGTGAAGAACTCGTGGTTGACGACCTGATCCAGTCGCGGCCTGGCGTTCGGGTCCGGGTGAAGGAAGCGCCGGATCAAGTGCCTGGCCGCGTCGCTGATCAGAGGCGGAATCACATACTTGTTGGTGGTGATGCGCGAGTACGTCTCCTTCAGGGTCTCCGTCTCGAAGGGCGGCTGGCCCACCAGCAGCGCATACCTGGGCGAACGCAAGGGCATTCATTCAGTTATCTCATACACACATCTCTTACTGCGTGCGTGTGCGTGTGTGCATACGTGTATGTGTGTGTGTGGGGGGGTGTAATATGTAATGTATAATAGGTAATGAGTAGCGAGTAATGTTTACTGAGTAATGTGTATGCGTATGCAGAAGTGTAATTGCGTTTACGCGTGTGCATATGCTCGTGCGAACGCGTATGCATCTATAACTCCATCTTTAAAAGGCACTACATCACAATTCAACTTTAATGCATGTATTAAATGATATTCATTAAAATAAAGGCCTCCTGCTATACTCACATAATGCAACCCATGGCCCAAATATCTGCTTCGTAAGAGTGGCCCAATTTATTCAACACCTCTGGAGCGATGTAATTCGGGGTTCCACATATTGTTCTGCAAGGAAGATGCAGGTTAGCAACAATCACTGTTGAGAATGGTAAGTAGACTAATCTAACAATACAAAAACTAAAAGGCCATGGCTAGGCGCAAATCCAAAGTCACAATGAAATTCCCCAGGAAAAAAATAAATAAAAAACAAAAATAAGTAAGTAAATAAAACCAATAAGGAGTATGTGCTATACTAATTAATTTAACCGGACGATGACCAGGTGACAGCAAAGAAAAAAATCCTGCCAGCTAAATCTTCCAAGTCAGTCGAACTTGCACTGACCGTTGTATAACTGCCATGGCCTTATCTAACCAATCACTGCCCAATCATGTGCAACTAAGGTTTGCATTTGCCACGAAAGGTGAAAATTAACAAATATATATTAATTTACGACAATACTCTTCCTGATAAATGATTCAAATCTGTGGGATTACTGATAATATACTCGTTATGTAACATCTCACCTAAAATTAACATAGGCCTATGAAAAAATATATATATAAAATCATAAAATCGCAAAAGCTCAGCCATCTTCGGCCTTGAGAGAGAGACCAAACGAGCAGGCTTTTAATACAAGCCCTTCGAGGTGGAAGAGAGGACTGTCTTATCATTTCTCCGTCCCTCACTCGCGGCGTCCTCCTCTCTTCACCCGCGCTCAATGCAATGCAATCCCGGTGCAACTTACACATTCCTGTTGTCGTCGACCCGCGTGGCCAAGCCGAAGTCCCCGATCTTCATGACCATGTCCTCTGTGAGAAACATGTTGCCCAACTTCAGGTCGCGATGAATGACCTGCTGCTGGTGCACGTAGGCTACTCCCTCGGCCAGCTGGCGCATGTAGTAGCGTACCTCCGGCTCAGTCAGCGTCCGGCGGTGTTTCAGCACGTGCACGAGGCTCTGCGGGAGGAAGGAGGTCGGGTTAGGCCCCCGCAAGTGTTGCTACAGGAGAGGATCAGATCACAAACAACAGTAACTCTTGGCACTGAATCAAAACAAGTCCTGCTACATGCATGAATTGCCCTCACTCATCTTTTCAACAAGAATGCCACAGATACTCTGATGGATAATAACTCAAAATTCACTTAAATTAGTTTAGAAGGGAGCGGGGGAGGGAGGGAGGGAGGGAGGGAGGGAGGAAGGAAAGACGCGATAGAGAGAGAGAGAGAGAGAGAGAGAGAGAGAGAGAGAGAGAGAGAGAGAGAGAGAGAGAGAGAGAGAGAGAGAGAGAGAGAGCGAGCGCAAGAGTGTTTCCGCAAAGTTTGCATACAAGTAATGTCATCGAAGTCAGAACAGTATTTCCTGAGATGCATTTTCTGTCTTTGCTCGCTCTCTATCATCCTTTCGCAGAGAGAGGGAGAGAATCACCAAAGGCCTGCTCATATAAATAGATGAATAAATAGGTAAATAAAAACATTGGAAATTAGACATGCTTTTGTCATGCACAGACACAAAAAGATGTGGCATGCAATGGCAACGATTATGGCAGCACTTCATAGTTGGCATGAGTCCTTCCTGAGGCATCTTGGGCATAAGACTTGGTGGGGGGGTGGGGGGGGGGCACTAAGGGGGGTACAGGGTGGGTGGGCGGCCCTTCGCTAAGCGAGAGGGCAGGGAAAGTGGGCCGGAGACACAAACAGATCACTGCTGCCGATAGCCTGCGCTTCGATGGATTTGTGTAATCGAAAATCTGGGCGCCGGTAAATCCTTCGAAATCCCCCGAACTTGACATGGTCTCTCCATGCCTTGGATTAACCCGAGTGGCAAGAATTATGGTTTACATTATGCTAGATTCAGAAAATATCAATTGACAAATATTAGTGTTGCAAACTAATCACACAACCTCTACAACTTTGTTAAATTTCGATTTAAAAAAAATGAAGATCCACTCCTGTCTCTCTCTCGTCGGAGTTCTCGTCTCAAGCGGCCGGGCGCAGCTCCTAACATGATCGTGGCCACACATGACTCGCATGTGTGGCCATAGTAGCGGGCAGCTGTCATGCGAGAGATCATGCGAGGGCGTCCGTGAAAGCAGCAGTAAATCGTTCCCGGTCGGCTGTCTTGACACGGTGTCATCACCCGAGGCGCAGAGCCGTGCCCGAGAATGCTGCCCGTGATCTCTCTGGCCTCTTCCATAACCCATAACAATCGCCATCATAACCCGACCCAAGCAGGCAGCACGCGTGGCCCCAACACTGCTGCTGCCTCTGCTGCTGCAAACGCCTTTCCCTGAGCCAAGGCTTGTCTCCATGTGCGATGTGAACAGCAACGAAGGGGCAGACATCCTTCACAATCAGGATGCGAGGAAAGAATTTCTCGAACGAGAAACGTTGTCTAGGCCTACTCCGACTGCGGCCGAGCCTTCAGAGCGCCTTCAGCCAGCGCTGTCAGGGCGGAAGGTCAGCCGGGACGGAGCCCCACATAATCATGTAAACCAACCATGACTAATGGCAGGCCATCGTCTCGCGCTTCCGCTCCCTGCCTTTGACTCCGCCACGATCATGGCCCCGCGGCCGCGCTCCCAGTGCCTGCCGCCAATCGCATTTTCCTTTCAAGCTTCATCAGCTCAGAACAGAGTATCACGACCCTTAATCTAGAGGTGTACGGTCTCGCGCGCGCGTGCGTGTGTGTGTCTGTCTGTGTGTGTGTATGCGTATGCATATATGCGTGTATGAGTATGTGAATATGTGTATAAGTATATTGGTTTATATATATAATATACATATACATATACATAGACACATATACACAATACATATAAATATACACATTTACTTTAAAGTATGTGTGTGTTCTCTAGCAAGTGTATATTTCGGTCTCGCCGTGACGAGTCCCGCTCGTCTTGAGAGCCGGGACGTGGGCAGGCCAGCCGCCCCCGAGCCATGGAGTCGGCCGCCACTGCCCTCGGCCGCTTGACTTCGCCTTTCACTTTCACGTCGCCGAATTCTTGGACCCGCGGACCCCCCCCCCCCCCCTCACCCCCTCATCTTTAAAGCGCCAGGATAAGTGCGCTTGTGGATGAGGTTCAAATTCGAATTCAATTTTCTACGAAACAAAGCAAGAAAATAAAATTGTAAATTGCTTCCGGCTCCACCTTTCAGAATCATCCATTGAAACTCATGACAAAAAAGCTATTGGCCCCGCGCCTTATAGTCGCCAGAAATGAAAGCGGGCGAAGAGAAGCCGTAGAGTTGCGGCCATCCCACTTGGCCGCCGCGCTTGCCCTGAGGAAGGTCACGGGCATTTCAGCCCCTTGCCCTCCGTCTAGTCTACCCACTCACGCACACCTGCACCGCCTTCGCTACCGGCCATCCTACATGGCTTGACTTAACCTCTCATCACCGAGAACATTCCTTTGCCGAGTCTACAGTCTAGCTTTCGCTCTCACTTTCATCGCTGTTCCCTCTCGCTCTCCCTCGTGTCTCGAGTAAACATTTCCGAGTCCAAGGTAATCATTCCCGTTGAGCAGACTCTTCCCCTCCGCGAGGCAGAAGACCCGACCGCATTATTCTTCCTCGAATATAATATGACACCCTGAGCCACTGCCATACATCACGCGTGACAAAACATTCATCACTTCAGACGCAGTGTCACTTATCTTCAAGAGTAGTACAGGCAAGTGTGCATTACACTCGTCGCCTCGCGGTACTGGCCTCCTCAATCACTCCTCTAACTCAGTCCATGGTTTAGACTGAGTTAAAGATCACATTCTAAATGTCAAGTAGAGCTCATACCTGTTCCCTGTCAAAGTCAACTTATTCCTCAGACACAAGATTATTTCTACTTTGATTACAGACAAATTTAAGAAATAACGACATCCGCGTATAATGCAGAGACAAGCAAGCACATAACCCCAGAAGTGTACACTTTACATCAGCCCTGCCAACGCACTCGTGCATTAACACGCACCCAAGTAAGAGTATGTTCGTAAATGCATCCATGAAAACACGCCCACACGCACGGACACACCACCCAGCCCCCCCCCCCCCTTCCCCGAACACTCGACACACTTTAAGTATACGTCCAACACCTTCAGGCTAATCATATCTGCTACACCCCCACGTAAACATTGGGGATCCTCAGTGCGATAGGGATCCTCGCCCTTATGGACTCGGCCCATACGGTCTACATCTGCATGATCCGTGTCGGTAATCTGTGGACCCAGCTGTTTTCTGGCGAGGCAGATCGTCTCCAGGGAGGCACGGACTCTGACACAATTACGGAGGCATACGGGGGCCTTGGCTATTGTGGGCAGGCCTATTGAAGTCCGGACTTCTTTGAGCAGGATCTGGTCAGAATGGACCCTTATTATCTCAAAGGCTATATAGCTTGCAGTAGTTGCAAACGGCATACCCATAGACAGGACTCTATAAAAAAAAAATGTTTACCCGACTCAAGAGGCCGAGAGTACGGAACTGAAGCGACATGAGCTCACGAGGGCGAACAGTTTAGGGTAAACGACAACGGAAATAAAAATGCCATGCGAAGGTGACAGCAATTGCTAATCTACGATCCAAACGGATGACATTCTAAAGGCCGGTGTTGAAAAAGCAACTGTCAAAAAGAGTCGAGCATTTAGGAAACTTTGGGGAAACGACGCCGAGCGAAAGGTGACGTGGGGAAAGAGAAGACGAAGATAGGAATGGCGAGGGGAAGAGAAGACGAAGGTAGGAATGGCGAGGGGAAGAGAAGACGAAGGTAGGAATGGCGAGGGGAAGAGAAGACGAAGGTAAGAAGGGCGAGGGGAAGAGAAGACGAAGGTAGGAATGGCGAGGGAGAGAAGACGAAGGTAGGAATGGCGAGGGGAAGAGAAGACGAAGACGTTGTGGTAATAAGAAGCAGCACAAGAACATAATCTCTCCGCCCTGGGACCGCCAGACTTCCATGGCCACAGGGCTTTGGAGGAGAGAGATGGGCGGGATGGGATGGGGCTGGGTAGGGAGGGGTTCGGGCGGGGGTGGGAAAGGGGAAGTTATGCTGCGGGGGTGGGGGTAGGGGGGAGGTGGTGAGGGCCGGGAGGTACAGCCCCGGGCGGTTGGGACCTGCTGGCGGCGACGTCGCTGGATGCAACAATCAACCTCCGCTTAAGCACACCGATCCCCCTCTCCAGCCTGCAGAAGCAGCATCCGCTTCCATTTATATATGTTGCCCCCGGCGGCCATTCTTTCCCTCGTGGTCACGCTTCATCTCCCGCCCGTCTCATCCCGGCACCTTCCTTTCCCCGGGATTAAAAAGTTGACTGTGGTTGGCCACGATTTTTGTCCCTTTGTCTATCCACATCCACAGGCGATTCGTTCGTTCGTTCGCTCGTTCGTTCGTTCGTGCGGTTCTACGAGCAAGCGAGCGAGCGAGCGAGAGAACGGCGGGAGTGCGTGTGAATTCTGCCCGAGATGTTGCCCTCAGCTACATCGGGGCAACTGGGAAGCAAGGACTTACAACACTTAAGACACTCACACACTCACACACACTCTCACACACACTCTCACACACACACTCACACACACGCGCACACATACTGATGTGGACGCACGCACACACAAATAGACAAACAGATAGACGGATGTATAAATAATTATTAATGAAAATAATAATAATAACAAAAATAATGATGCCAAAATTAAAGAACAAAATTAAAAACAAATAAAATGACATCAACTAAAAATGAAACAAAGATGATAATATTAAATAAATAAAACCTCAAACAAAACAAAAAAATACAGAGAGCAAGTGCCTGCGGCGAAGAGGGACTTCTCTTACTAATATTCGCTGCGCTTGCTCCAGGAATTCGTCGGGCAAAATGTCAAGCAATTTTCCGAGTAACAGCATTCCTTCGCGAGACGGAGCAAGTATAAGACAATGAAGTTCAAGCGAAGATATCGTTGATTAACAAAAGTTATACGAAAAAAAATAAGTCCAGCAGACAGACAGGCATCCGACATACAACCCGCCCGACGTGAGTGAAAACAGTATCACAATCCCACGCCTTCCACCAATCCCAGTCAAACCAACCCAATCGGCCTTCCTACAATCCCAGTCAACCCAGTCTGTGCCCTCCATCCAATCCCAATCGCATCAAAAGGGCGCGCAACCCCGCCGACCCAACCAACCCCAACCCTAACAGTAAGGTCCGACGCCAGGGACCCTCCCGACCTTTCGTCCTGCGGCCCCGAGCGCCCCTGGCGGCTTTCGCAGCCAACAAATGACAGGAGCGAAGGCAGCGACGGTGATACCATCTCCGTGACCTCCATTGACCCGCGATTATGATTAATGGGAAACACGGGGCGGGTTCCAGGAAGACCGGGTGGTGGTCGGGGTGGAGAGGGGTGGAGAGGGGTGGAGAGGGGTGGAGAGGGGTTGAGGGCGGGGCGCTGTTTTGCGCAGAGCTTTTTAGAGTCTGCACTTTCATGGGTCGCTTATGTGCGAAGATGGCAGAGTCGAGGAAAAAGCCGATCGAGTTGTCTCGACGCTCGACGCTGAACAGTGTCCTCGTCTGCTGTTGCAGCGTCCACTGCATGCTTTATTTTCCTTCGTAATTACATGGCTTAATGACATAATCGCCCCGCTCGACGTTGCCCCCTTGCTTGGTAGAACTTGGCATCCTCCACGAGAAGTGACTTAGATTATTGTTAATAGCATTGCCTTCCCTGAAAGCGTAGTTAACTCATTTATTAATTTCCAAGCTTACTTATTCTTTCGGACTCGCTGTTGCCTTTCTGCTTCTGAACTTTTTTTCTTATGAAAAGACCTTTGCCATAACGTGAGCTCAAAACATAGGTCTATGCGCCCTGTCATCTGCCATGGCAATGAATGTGTA
Source organism: Penaeus japonicus (assembly GCA_017312705.2). Taxonomy (NCBI): domain Eukaryota; kingdom Metazoa; phylum Arthropoda; class Malacostraca; order Decapoda; family Penaeidae; genus Penaeus; species Penaeus japonicus. The sequence goes on along the minus strand of BOPN01002645.1, from coordinate 181,979 downwards.
GCACTTGATTTACTCACGTGTCTGAGTGTCATATTCCTACCTCTTCTGCGCTTCCTTTCCCCTTGCTCACTCTACCGTGGGTTTCCCCTCTTCCCGTTTCCGCCTCGTCATAGTTCGCATTCTCAGCATATGCGCAGCGGTTTGGCACGAATTCCTTTTTATGGCCGTTCCTTCATCACTTGGTCATTTCTCAGTTATGACTCTGTCTACCGTTTTGCCTGACCCCACGAAGACCTTTTATAGATGGGCGTTTTCTTCTTACTCTTGTGGCTTCGTGATAAATGTACTTTCCGTTCATCAAAGCGCACCATACATGTGTCTCAGTACCAAGCCAACCCTCCTTTTCTGTCAGAATCACGGAGAAAGCAAGTCCACACTAGTCAGATGGGTCAACTCCTTCAATCGCTGACTTGCCCGTAGAATCCCGGATTGATTCCCTATACTTCTGTCCTGAAACATTGTGTTTTATTCTATTTTTGGGAAAAGTTGAGAATCGGTTATTGTCTTAATATTTAATGACTTATTCCTCTATCATTTGTTTTAGAGGATGCGACGCGTGCCTCCGTGAATAGGACGAGACGCCATCTACCGTCCGCCTTCTTTCGCTCGACCGAAGGCGGCTCCGTCCACTATCCCCGCCGCCCCCACGCACCCCAAGGACAATACTGGCACCCACATATTCACCGAATTTCTAAAATTAGCTGCGCCAGAAGCCGGGAGGAAAGGGAGGAGGAAAGAGGAGGCAGATGGAGAGGGGGATAGGATCAGCCTCACACCTCTGGTTTCGCTCACGATACCACACGATAGGGGAGGGGAGGGGAGGGGAGGGCCGAGGGGAGTAGCTACGGAAATAACGGAATGGGTGTAAGAGGCAAAGGCTCCAATATATGGGAAAGGGAAAAGTATAAAGAAGTAAAAATCAGTAGAAAGGATACAGAACTGAGGAGTGGGGAGTTGCAGAATGCTTGATTCTAACAGTTCCTGTCGTAGCGATTACTCGGACAGATTGTCTTTGTGAGCGCAGCTCTACCACTAAACATCATTTCCTCCGTCGCCGCCTACACTCCCACAATCAGCCCCGTTTCTCCATCCAAACACCTCTTCGTCAGTTACATATTAGGAAAGTTAATTACGAAAAATAAAAGATACATACATACATAATCACATACATACATAATTACATACATACATAATCACATACATACATATATGATCCGGTTTACCGTCACTAACTCCATTTGGTGACCCAGCATAAGAACAAACATCCATATAAACATATAAATACATACACTGATATATACATATAGAAGATAAACTGCTTCCTGTGGCGTGAGCGAAAGATACATGTCAGGTGAGGCGCGGGTTCGCAGGAAGTTTATATGTAAAGACACATGCCTCATACTTCTTTCTATCTCGCATGTGTCTTCCTTCATCTTTTTTTCCAGGGAAAGGGGGAAATATGAGCTTAAGTAGCCTGACCCTAAGGACTCCCATTTTTCCTTCACTTTCCCTAATTAACTTAAAAGAACACAACGAAGAAAAATCACCAATTCACTAAATTGAAGAAGAAAAAAAAACAATAGGGGAAAATGACCAAAGAGAAAACAGTTCCCACACGAACCTTTCTTTTCGAACTCGCATCCTCCCTCCCTCCCTCCCTCCCTCTCTTTCTATTCACATCCTCAAAACCTCTTCCTCGCGACCGCCTCCCATGCAAACACTCACACTGCCATCAGGCTTTCAGTTCAAGTCAACAATGCATCTCGAGCAGATCTCAAGGCCCTTCGTAGTGCGTTGGTCCGTAGTCCTCTTCTTCCGAGGAGGAACGATCTGCAAGGAACACTGGAGGAGCGCGATATGGCAGCCCTCACACCTGCCACAACCGGGACCATACAAGAGGCGGCAGCTATTTACGAGCGAACGCACAGAGACGCTGGAGACGCTCCTAGGCGGCGGGGAAAGAGAGCGGCCTTGCGAATAAACGTTTTCCGAGCAAGTCACCTGCGAAACGTTTCTCCTCTCTCTTCCAGGAAGAGAAAAGGTGCGCACGACCGGCAGAGGAGGGGAGGGGGAGAGGGGAGATTTGAGAGAGAGAAAAGGAGAGAGGAGAGAGGAGAGAGGAGAGAAGAGAGAAGAGAGAAGAGAGGAGAAGAGAGAAGAGAGAGGAGAGAGGAGAGGAGAGAGGAGAGGAGGAGGAGGAAGGAGGGTGGGCGGATGGGAAAGCTCACAAAGGAGGCGGGCCAACGTAAGAGCATGTGAAGCTCCTCACAGTAAATTACTTTCTCTTGAGGTGTGCACACGTCTTTTGACCGGGTTAATTGAAAATCTGCTTCCGGAGACGTGGCTCTCTCGCGATACAATCATCCCCCACAATGCGCCGCAACACAAGCCTGCGTTCACATGCATCTCAAGACCATTCCTCTCTCCACACACACACACACACACACACACACACACACACACACACACACACACACACACACACACACACACACACACACACACACACACACACACACACACACACACACACACACACACACACAGAGCCATTTAAGTCTACAACTCACTCCCTGCACGGGGTGAGGTGGTGTGTGTGTGCCCGTCTGTCCGCACCTGCGCTCGCACCAGGGCCAGGGTCAGGGCCATCGGTCTCCGGAAGCCACGTGAGCAAAGACACTTGAAACATCCGGCCCGAGCCCCGCCCACCACCGTCCATTGCGAACAAACAACGGTTGTGGCCGCGAGAGGCGCGCACTGTACCTTCGCAACATTAATGCGCCTTATGATGGCAACGATATTGCGACGTTCCATGACACTAAAACGAAACTTATGGCAAGATGCCACAACGCTTGCGACGATCCGCGGCGGCAAAACGTTATTGCCAACTAAGGACCACAAACTTGGGAAGTGTGTCAGCTGCGATGTCAGTCGCAGTGTCAGCTGGGGGGATGGAGGATCCGCGGAGCTCGCACTTCCGCACTCGAGTGTGGAGGCATGGGCTCGCCCGCGCACGCACTTTCCGATCTCAAGCACTCTCTGCCGCCATGGTTGTTAAGCTGACAAAGTGTTTCTGCACCGTTTACCGTGATAGTAACGTCGGATATTACCAACTTGGTTCAGATCTTCTGCAAAAAAGCTCGAGGGGATCGGAAGTGCAATGCCGTTGCACAAACGCACACTCACACTTGAACTGCAATCTCACACCCAAACTAGACACTCGCAGACAGACACGTCAAGAAAAGTCAAAAGAGAATAATGCGCTACGTTGCACCCTCAGCCTCAGTCCACATACTGACGTTGCATTACTTGAAATATCTAAAAGTTGCTGTCGAAAATAAGTAGCCACAACACTGCATGACGACAAAAATCGTGCATTGGAGCCGACACTCTCATGGCACAGGAACCACCTCGAGAACACGGTCCGCCCGAGATCCCTTGGACGCGGCTCCCACGCTGATCATTAGCCTCGGCCTGACCTCGTAATCCTAGCAACAGTATCCTTGGCCAGATGTCCTCAAGCCGCTCCTGCAACGCTTGCACATTTCTCCACAGGACTTACCACATGCAGCCATAATAACAATACACTTACGCGCCAGACAAACCCTTCCTATCAAAGCTAACCGCAAGCACAAGTTCGCCCCAAATAAACACACGAGCGCAATTGCCGATCAGCTGTCAAGGAAGGTTAAAGAAGCACAAAAGGATCACGTTGTCCTGCGGTCGCCAGTAACACATATCAGGTGACGTCGGCAAGGAGGAAGTGGTGGCGGGGGAGGAGGAGGAGGAGGAGGGGGGGGGGGGGGGGGTGACAGCTCTCACACGCACTCATATAGCCTGTCTGTCTGTCTGTCTGTCTGTCTGACTCGCTGCTTGTGTTCAAGTTTGTGAATGTTAACGCGCGAGCGTTGGTGATTGAGTATGACTGACTGTGTCTGACTGTGTCTGACTGTGTCTGACTGTCTGTGTATGAGTGTCTGACTGTCTGTCTGCTTGTCCGTCCGCCTCCCCCGCGGCCGTGCTCTTTCCATACCCCCTCCCGTCTCATCAAGTAAGCAGTCATGTAAAATGCAGCTCCTTGTCGCAGCGAATGGTTGCGAGGCGGGCAGGCGCTGTGAACGATTGGAAGGCCTGGCCAATCTCTCGCCGTCTGAGATGTGCGCATTCGCCACGGCTCTGTCATGACCGCATGGGGCGTTCCCTGACCCCTTGTTCTTCCAGCATTTTTGGCTTTTTTGTGCGGATGGAGTTCTGGGGTCAACAACACTCGGATTTAGTAGCATCCATTATCCGATCACGAATTCAACTTTTTTTTTCTTTTAAATATCTCCGCAATATATTTCATCTCCATCTTCCACGACTCCACACGAGAGCAAATAAGCGAATTTCCAGCCCGGCCGCCACCCCCCCCCCCCCGCTCCATCATATGAGCCCAACGGTAAACACTATTGACTCGAGTCAACAGCTAACTGGCTTGAAGTTGCAGGAGATGCAATGGCCTGGTTCCGACTCACTCGCACATCCACTCTGGCTCCATCTTTGACGGCCGCTCGTTGGATCCGAGAGGCGCATTTTTCCTTCGCTTCCTTCAGCTTCTTCTTTCCTTCTACCGTGTCAAGGCCACTGAATTAGTATTCCCGGATACTTGCGAAGAGCTCGACTTTGTTGGCAAGCTCTGTTCACATTCCAAACGCACTCATAGCGCCATGATAGTGACGCATCGCATGGCGTCCCTTTACGTCATGCTTGAAGTAACTGCCTCTGCCCATTGCAAATCGGGGGCCAGACTTCTATCTTGTCTTCGGCGACGGGGGGCGACAAGGAAGCTAAATGGCGTGGGATAGGAAAAGGAGAGGGAGGAGAGGGAGATGGAGAGGGAGAGAGTGAGGGAATGAGAGAGAGAGAGAGAGAGAGAGAGAGAGAAAAAAGAGAGAGAGAGAGAAAAGAGAGAGAGAGAGAAAAGAGAGAGAGAGAAAAGAGAGAGAGAAAAAAAGAGAGAGAGAGAAAGAGATGAAGGAGAGAAATGAAGAAGAGGAATGAAGGAATGAGATGAAGGACTGGGATGAAGGCGAGGGTGAGGCGAGGGCGAGGGCGAGGAGAGCAGGGCGGCCACAGGGCGGTCGTGCCGCAGCCTGGCCACCCCTTGTCCCAGCCTCATCCAACCGCACAACAAAAAATCCCTCTTGTCTATCACAAAGTGTGATGGCTGAGAGACAAAGTCTGAGGTAGTGATAATGCAAAGTCGATGAAAGCGATATCAAGTATAACTATCAAAATCAACAATAAATTCAATTAAATACACGCTTCCTTCACGATTACAGGGAAGTTGCATATGTGTGATGGCAAAACCCTTCCAAAGATAGGTTTTCAAGGCAAAGTGTCCCCTGTAGAGAGAGAAAAGGATCAACTCAAACGAATATTTCATGCCGTCCCTCGTGGCACGACCCGCAGGGCCAACTCAATATGGAGTCGAAAGAGCAAAAAATATCTACCGAAGGCCGTTCAACAGATATATGAATCGACAAAAAAGGTCAGTGGATGGAAGTCAGGATACCTCCACCTACCAGACATTACCAATGGACGCCCATAGAGGTGGTTTTGACCCTTCGCCACGCACGGCTGGGTCCTCCGCGAGCCTCTGGGGGCCCGCCATGCAAGGGGCATGGGGCATGGCGTTGCAGCTTGCGTTGAGAGTGAGCCATGGCATTTGGGCCACAGTGAAGCGTGGTGTGACCAGAGCCACTTCCTCGCCACCTGCCGCCTCGCCCACAGCAGTCAACCCCGCCACTAATGCTGCTAATAGACGATGACACTCATTCTGGCCGTGTGGTGAAAGAAGTCAAGCAGATGTGTCAAGCACAAAGAGTATTCTTACCAAGCATCTGACTACCTTGCGTCTGTCCTAGGTCTTCCTCAGTCTGACCTTGGCTAGAAACGGCGAAATATGTTAGCCAATCACCGGTAACTAAATCCTTGGTGTTGTTTAAGAGGAAGAGGCGCGGTGGCCAATGGAAGGAAAGCGGTGAGGAACGCATAGAGAAGTCATTAATGGAAACGAAAAATGGGAACGGCGAGGGTGTGAAAGGACAAGAACATCATCACACTAAACGACATGCAGCCTATGGATGCAGGGCGAGATTTGGCCGTTTACAGGCTCTTCCCAGAGTATGACACTCACCCTCCGAGCGCAATTCTCCAGGATGATGTACACGTTTGCATCGTCCTCGAAGTAGTGATGAAAGCGGACGACGTGCCGGTGGCGCAGGTGCCGATGGACCTCGATCTCGCGGGCGATCTGTTCAAAAGAAAAACAAAAAACACGTTAGTGGAAGGCTTAGACAAAAAGAATCTGCTACGCATTAGTTTGGTCAGCAGCAGAGAGTACATTTCGCTAATCAAATGCAAATCATACGCCAGAACCATTAATAATAAAGGGCAAAAGTAAGCCATACAATGCGTCATATTGAGGCTAGAACCCTCTTCAAGGTAACATGAAACGACTCCATCTAACACGTGCACGTGACCCTATGCTGTCATGTCACGTCACGTCACGGCAGCTGGTTAGGCCGCGCTGCTGCTACTTTACATAACACGTCACCGCCAAACGCGGAGCAGACTCTCTCTCCCGCCGGAAGTCTACACAACCGAACGTAAACACGACGGGACTTAATTACCTCTTCTTCCTCACGAGACCCAGGCCGCACGCCAGAAATAGATCGTGGGTGAGCTTTTAACATGCGTAGTCTTACGCTAGAAAATAGCAGTAAAAACAATTCCTTACACATTACGGAACGAAGACAAACACACAACAGCGCTCAGAAGAATGCAAGCACATGGGCGTTTTCGTCGGGAACACACGCATCTGCCAGCATCATGCATAAGAGACTCCTTCTCTCGCTGTTCGTGATACGGGCCTCACGGGCAGAGGAGCTGCATCCTCACTTCGTGCGCGCGGACACAAGTGCAACGAAGCCCTCCACCACCTGTCAGTGTGCAGCATTCAAGCAAGCCGTGGGTGGCGGGCGAGGTCACACTAAGAGAAGGTGCCACCTCGGCTCTGGGCGGAGTACCTTCGACTGGCGCCCACGGCAAACGACCCAGACCTGCGCACTCCGCACCATTCCCCGCCCCGTTGCACGGAAACGGCTCGCGACTTGCACTGCGCGAGTCATAGCGCTCAAAATATATCCGTCGCCAACAAGGTACTCATACCTTGGTTATCAACAGGTGCGCGCATTAAAATAGATATATCCCGCCCACTCCTACACGCACATACACATACACACATACACATATGTATCCACACATATACAAGGTCAGTTAGTAGGCATCTGCACTTGATTAACACAATCAGCAGTAAGACCGGAGACCAGGGGAAGCCAAGCACCGCTGCGCCCTCTTGCAAGAGGCTTTAACTTCTCCCTTCATTGAAAGTCGAAACCCACAAACTGGACGAGGACAATTAGCGCTGCCGGGAGGCGAACCCACGTCACGTAAGGGCAGAGCGAGCCCACGCTTAGGATTCCGCACATTGAGGGAGGGAGGAGGGGGTGGATGGGATGGAAAGAAGGAAAATGAGGAGGAGAAAGAGGTGGAAGGAGGAGGAGAAAAAGGTGGAAGAGTAGGAGCATGAGGAGGAGAATGAGTAAGAGGAGGAGAATGAGGAGGAGGAGAATGAGGAGGAGGAGGAGAAGAGGGAGGAGGAGGAGGAGGAGGAGGAGGAGGAGGAGGGGAGAGGGAGGAGGAGGAGGAGGAGGAGGAGGAGGAAGAGAAGAGGGAGGAGGAGGAGGAGGAGGAGGAGGAGGAGGAGGAGGAGGAGGAGGAGGAGGAGGAGGAGGAGGAGGAGGAGGAGGAGGAGGAGGAGGAGGAGAGGGAGGAGGAGGAGGAGGAGGAGGAGGAGGAGGAGGAGGAGGAGGAGGAGGAGGAGGAGGAGGAGGAGGAGGAGGAGGAGGAGGAGGAGGAGGAGGAAGGAGAGGAGGAGGAGGAGGAGGAGGAGGAAGAGAAGGAGGAGGAGGAGGAGGAGGAGGAGGAGGAGGAGGAGGAGGAGGAGGAGGAGGGGGGGGAGAAGAGGGAGGAGGAGGAGGAGGAGGAGGGAGGAGGAAGAGGAGGAGGAGGAGGAGGAGGAGGAGGAGGAGGTGAAGAAGGAGGAGAAGAATAAGAAGGAGGAGGTGAAGAAGGAGGAGAAGAATAAGAAGGAGAAGGTGAAGAAGGAGAACAAAAAGAAAGAAAAGGAGAAGCAAGAGGAGCTGTAAAGGGAAAGCACATCCCTTCCTGCGTCCTCTCTCCTCCTTAGGTGTCTCGTCGGTGCTTCAGATTTGGTTTATCGCCGCTCCTTGACCCCCCCCCACCCCCCAGCACCACCCCCCACGAAAATGACCGACACTGCTGTTACAAAAAATAGAAAAAAATAAAAAAACTGACTTTATAACATTCCACAACCAGAGGTTCGGCCCGTGACCCGGAACAACTACACGGCAAAGAAAGGAAAAGTAAGCCAAGCGAATTCCAGCCAGTGGGAGTCGGCCCAAGAGAAAACGAGAGTGGGGCGTTCCTCCCTTCCAGACGCTGCCTGACTCAGCGTTCCCACAGCCACTCAGGGGGAACTCGCGTATCCTTCGAGGCGTCGCACATATCTCGGGGACGCCTACACTGGGAGCGCTTCTTTCCGGACCGGTCAAAGTTAGCAGGAATACCTCTTGCTAAGCGTGCTCTTCCAGGGTGGGGCGTGGATCATAACCTATAGAATACATGTAGGATATGTGATAAGCTACGCATTGTCTGTAATCACTGGAAACTGGATGAGTGGATGAGTCAACGGTAGGGGTGGGACCTCTGCCAAGCGAGGCACCTACTGAACAAAACTAAAGACGACCATCTTTGGTTGAATCATGTGGGCGTGTCGTGAGCGACGAGGGATAAGAGCACCGGGGTCAAAGACTTTTTGATGATAAAGAAATTATTTCGCAACGCTTCCTTTTCCTAAGTAGAATTATCACTTTGCTACTGTGGCATTTATGTCTAATATGGTAAGGTACACTTGGTATATATTATATGTTTGCGCTACATTTTGGCTCGCGAATATTAATATCAACATCATGAGGCTGCTTCTGTGACTGACTGAAATCCGGAAGATCACGATGTCTTACAGATGTTACGGTGTTATTAACAAAATTCCCTGTTAATATTCTCGCCCATCTTGTATGAAGACGAAGTGGAGTTTGATCCAGGTATTACGCACAAATCTCTTTCCTGTAACCTCTCTCATTTGACTGTTTCAGCATTTATCCTATGCGCTATTTCATGTACTTATGACATTCATCACGTGACTCATTTCGCTACTGGCTTTAAACCCAATGTATATTTCATACTTTAAGACGTTACTCAAAGATGCAGCTATACATCACCTACTCACAGCACGAGCCTTGCACCCCAGACAACGCATCATTCCTCAGCAAGCGACATTAATTTCGCACAGAACTTGCGAAGCGTCAGGACTCTCGCATCCCCCCCATCCCCCATCCCCCACCCCTCAAGTAGTAATCCCCTGGCACTAGCATAATTAAGACGAGGTCGTTCTAGAAGACATCCCTCGCTCCCGAACAAAGGCCCCTGGATATCTTGAATCTCGCACTCAGCATTCATACCAACGACTTGTTATGACAACTAATTGCATCTAAGTGGCGCCCTGTGGATGAGGTCGTCCGGCGAATACACGATCAAGAGGCTGCAAGGGGGTCACGGCTCTGCCTCGTTTGGCGCTGGGACACTCGTCTTTACTCGCAACCCTATGAACAGCTGCAAATATCGGTTTATCCTCTTGCAAAGGAGTGACCGAGAGAGATAAAAAAGGGCATTTGCTAACTACGACAGTCTGCCCAACAAGAGGAAAGCGACGGCTTCTCCTATAAACCCAGTCGAATTCGTACCTTGGCTATAAAAAAAATTATTTCCGCCATGTGAGAGAATAAGCGGGAACCGAGTAACCAAAAATACACTTGCACAAATAAAAAAAAATCCTCATATCTAAAGGTCCACAGCATCCTCGGCGCGACGAGAACACCCAGTTCTGAAATAATTATCATCCATACTATCCCTAGATCTCCACACGCTGGCTTGGTCTTACAGTTCTAATTGATAGCCCCCCCCCCCCCCCAAGCCAAAACGAACAAGCCACGAGGTGTGCCTACAGAGTTACAAGACTACTTTTACCTTAATCTAATCAAATCTTGGCTTTAACCGAGGAAATCAAGTGACACGAAGATAACTTCTATCAGCGTGACCTAGAGAAACAAAGAAAGATAATAAGCAGTCATCTCAGTACTCAAAAACGTAGAAACAAAATACCAAACGACCACACCACCCCATCTCAACACCCCGCCTCTCACCCTCACCGCGCCCCTCATAATACCAGCCAGCCTCGTGTCCCTCACCAGTGGTATCTATCCAGCACGACCGTCACTCGCGCCCATTGGTATCTCATATACCTCCTCCAGCGTCATAAACTGGCCGAAATAAGCGTCGCCGGAGGACATCGCAGTGTCGAGCGAATCATAAGCTTAGATATTCGTTCTTTTCTTGCGGCTAAAGGGAAACGCGAGCGAGTCTATCAGTACAGCAGTAATGATAACTATGACGATGATAAAGCAGCAATGATAACTATGACGATGATAAAGCAGTAATGATAACTATGACGATGATAAAGCAGCAATGATAACTATGACGATAATAAAGCAGTTATGATAACTATTGTAACTACCATTAATAATACTAACATTAACAACGACAATACATATAAACTATCTAAATCAAATCGAACTCCAAGGCATCGTAGCAGTAATCTATGAGATGTACAGGAAGAACACAAGGCTGTCTGACGCTGACCAAGACTGAACACACTGGGGAGGGGGAGGGGGAGGGGGAGGGGGGGAGGGGTAAGAGAGCCACTGGACACCGTGATGGATAAAAGGTAGACAAGGGCCACTCAAACGCGCGTGTAGATGAATGTAAATATATGAGGGAGTACAATGGGGTTGGTATTGGGGGAGGGGGGAGGGGAAGGGGGAAGGGGGAAGGGGAGGAGGGAGAGCGGAAGGGTGGGAGGGAGAGGAGGAGGGAGAGCGGCAGTGAGGGCGGGAATGGGAGCGGGTGTGGGAATGGGTGGTTGATGGTACAGGGGCGCAGAGGGGGGGGGGGGGGGTCGAAGGGCTGATGGCCTGACGGGGGGTCGAAGTACAAGCCACCGAGACTGACAAGAAGGGAAGCCCATGAGAAATTCCCTCCATACTTATCAAGTTTGGGTTCACAATATAAAATAATCTGCTTCAACATAATACAGCTGTAGCCTGTTGAAATCAATGAATAATTGTGATTGCAATGAGAATATAATAAACCATAAAAAGGGTGTTGACTATGAAACAAAAAACTTTCCCACACTCACACACTTCCCTCTTTCTCCCCTATGGCGGAACGGGAGTGGCAGTGGTAATGGGAGTAGGAGTAAGAAGTAAGGAGTAAGACAGGGAGAGAGAGGAGGGAGGGAGAGAGAGAGAGAGAGAGAGAGAGAGAGAGAGAGAGAGAGAGAGAGAGAGAGAGAGAGAGAGAGAGAGAGAGAGAGAGAGAGAGAGAGAGAGAGGGAGAGGAGAGAGAGAGAGAGGGAGAGAGAGAGAGAGAGAGAGAGAGGGAGGGAGGGAGGGAGGGAGAGAGGGAGAGAGAGAGAGAGAGAGAGAGAGAGAGAGAGAGAGAGAGAGAGAGAGAGAGAGAGAGAGAGAGAGAGAGAGAGAGAGAGAGAGAGAGAGAGAGAGAGAGAGAGAGAAGGGAGAAGGAGGCGCAAGCGGTGTGCAGGAAGACTGGGGTTATCCCTTCTTAATGTGGGTATTGTGTTACCTTTGATAACCATCCAGCCAACCTTCCATTGTCCTCCATCCCGCCCCGCACACAGCATCCCTCTCCAGCACAATTACTATCAGCCCGTCGTCCGTG
>BOPN01002645.1:145000-165000 GCA_017312705.2 Penaeus japonicus | reverse complement strand
TATTACCTCTCTATATATTAATATATGCATATATATGTGTGCACATACACACACAAACACACACACACACACAGACACATACATATATATATACCCCCCGGCACCAACAAGGAACCAAACTTACCCCTCCCCCCCCCTCTCCCCACACGCTCACCGGGCGGCCTCCCTCTCCCAACCTAAAACTAATAAACCAGACAGTGTTGCCGACACGCAAGCGCCATGGATATTCGCCAGCGCCACATTAATTACATGAGCACGACATGCCCGACGTGTTATTATCATCAGCATAAAGAAAACGCACGAGAGTTAAAAGACTGAAAATAAGGCAATGAGGAATTGGTTCGAGGTCCGAGGCAGCGGGACGAGGTATCAAAGGGATGCATGCCCCAGGGATGTGCCACCACGAGCACGCACGCAGGCCCGCATGCACGCACGCACGCACGTCACAGGCACGCACGTGGGCCGGCCATCGGGGCGTCTCTGTTCAGACGGGCAGACACGCAACTATGACTCAGGCGTAGAGGTGAGAGTGGTGACGCCAGGGTGTCCGCCCAACCCGCCGAGGGCGAGTTCACTGCCACAGGAAGACTCATGTGCCCTCTAGCGGAACTACCCACAAGGTTGTCAGCGCCATGCATTGCATTCACAGATAACAACAGTCGTTTTTTTCCAGAAACGCACAAATAAATATCTCGTATAAAGGTGTACCCACAATGAACAGAGGGACGACCGAAATCCTTAACTACAAAACCGGCCAAAACAAGTAAAGCAGCCTCGAGAAACAAACACGAAACAAAGAGGCTGGACCAACAGCCCTCCACCGCCGCGACCCAACATCAGGACAACAACAAAGGCTTGACAAACAACTACACAACGAACCCCGCGAGCCGCAAGTGGCTGTCACACCTGCCGACAGAGCGCTCGCCGGCCAAGAGATCCGCCGAAGGAGCTGGCCGAAGGGGCTGGCCAGCTGAGATGCCAAAGAGCAGGGCACAACAGGCCAGGTGGAAACAGCGGGGTGGAGAGATAAAGGAAGGAGGGGGAGTGAGAGGAAGAAAATAGGAGAAGGGGAGGAAGGGGAGGATGAGAGAAGAAGGGGAGGAAGAGGGAAGAAGGGGAGGATGGGAGGAAGAAGGAAAGGATCTGAGGAAGGGAAGAGGAGAGGAAGGGGGAGGGGGAAGGAGGGGATGATGAGAGGAGAATAGAAAGGGAGGAGAGGAAGAGAAAGGGAGGAGAGGAAGAGAAAGGGATGAGGGGAAGAGAGAGGGATGAGAGGAAGAGAAAGGGAGGAGAGGAAGAGAAAGGGAGGAGGGGAAGAGAAAGGAAGGAGGGGAAGAGAAAGGAAGGAGGGGAAGAGAAAGGGAGGAGGGGAAGAGAAAGGGAGGGGGAAAGAAAGGGAAAAGGGGGAGAGAAAGGGAGGAATGTGGGAGAAAGGGAGATGGCACGGAAGGGGGAAGAGTACGAGGAAGGGAGGGGCAGGGAGAGAGTAAAGGAAAGGGAAGTGATGTGAGGGACGATAGAGCCATACTATATATGCAGCAAGGCCCAGGTTTCTTTCGCATTATTTTTTAAATTATTTAATCTTGACACATTTTTCTGCAGCATAACCTGTATGAGATGAAATAAACTAATCAAATTATGTTATGCTGAAAATACATTGTACATTAATTCCAAACCAGACCACGAATGGCGCCCTGCCTTCCCCGCCTGCCGTGATCTCAGACCAATTCAAATGCATCGATCACACTCCAGTTATGTGCTGGATTTTAGCTCTTAATTAATGACTGCATATTCCCATGCGACTGCGTATAACTATAGAGGTAACTGTAGAGACAGACAAGCATACAGTTCCAGGTCATTATACATGAATTCTGACATGGTGGCAAACGTGAAAGAATAAAACGAGAGAGGCGGGACGAAGGAGAGAGCAAAGTCAAGGCGGAACAGAGGTGAGAGAAGGGAATGGCGAAGAGAGAGTGGTACAGAAAGGAAGAATAAAGAGAAGAGGAAGAAAAGGAAGAAACGAAAGACGGAAGGAAGGGGGGAAGCCGGCAGAACCAACCACGGTTTATCCTGGCCCCGGACACGAGTGGCAGGTGCTTGGAGTCCGTGGGCCCTCTAGTGCCACAAGAGCGTCTGGGAACAAGTACTTGACGCTCAGTACCGTAATGGGGGCAAGAGTGGGTGCAGCTAAGGGTCGGATGCTACAGGTAGACGCTGCAGCGCAGACGAATACAAAGGGAGAGAGGAGAAAGGGAGAGAGGAGAAAGCGAGTGTGAAACGGGGTTCAAGCAGACGAGCAAATAAAACACTCCTGGAACAACGATAAAGGGGAGAGGGGAAAAAAATCCTTTAGAAGCCATGCTTGCACACATAGGTTTCTTTCGTTTTCGAGCAAACCCAAAAAACAGCAGCCAACGGTAACAAATATAGGGGAAGGCAAACAAAGCGAGTGTTACAGACCCCAGTAACATTTGACAAGGCTTCCAGTCCAACCCCTCCATTGCAAACATCTATACTAATTGCCTCCTCATTGACAAACATGATAGCACATCATCTCATTTACGATTCACGAATGAAGAATATTAGAGGAATAAAGAGATGGAGAAGAGAGCTGGAAAACGAAAATTGAAACTTAAAATGTGGGGGAAAATAAGAAAGATCTATAGCTTGTAAACTGGCGAAGGCGGAGGAAGGTTAACGATATATAAACAGGGAGTGATTCTTGTAGTGAAAGCAAAGTGGACGAGACTTCCTGCTCCCTCTACCCTTACTCCCACTGTTTATCACATCTATCTGACCTCTATTCATTCAAACATATATCCTACATAAAAGCAAAAACGACACCGAGTGGTATATTTAGTGAAATAACCATACATCAACCATACATCTAACACGGACCGCCTGACCTTGAAACTTCGCTGCTTTTCTAACCCTTGACTCTGGCCGTGAGACTAATAAGGTTGACCTTCCTGCTAAGGATTCGCACAAGAGGAGCCACTTGAGCGCACTCACATGGTCATAGGCACACACGAAACAAACTAAGAAGCAAACGGAGAAGTAAACCCCACAATGAAAGTGGATATTTGTGTGGACAACAAATACATTTCATATAATCTCACACAAATCTCACACGATGTATACATATACAGAAACACACAAAAGCGAATGAAACATGTCAAACCTAAACAGAAGAAGCAGAACAAAGAGAGTTAAAATGAAGTCAAGACCCGCACGCGCTACCCGCACACCTGCTACACTGGCCGGATATTCTCACTCCATTGCGCGTGAACTGTCGGCACCGCAGATCACCAGCTGGCGGAGAAGAAGGTCTTGCATGACCAACAGTTCCACTGACCTCATTTCCCCCTTTGGGACACAGCGGTGGTTCCCAACGACCTGTCTACACAAACACCTGCGCCAGCATTTGTACCCACACCTGTGAAGCACAACCAGGTCACACAAACACGTAAAATGAGGGTGACGTAAAAACCTAAATTCGGACCACTAAGTCAGTAGTGCGAAAAATACACGTTAAAAGTAATATCGTCACTCTTAAATCACTGTGGGCCATCACACTTGTCAAATGATTTCCAAGTACTACGATAGGTTGAGTGAGGGGAGCTTTTGTTGTTGTCCGAGGACGGGTGTAATCATCCTCTCATGAAACTGTAGTTGCTGAGCAAACTGTTGCTGCATCATATGCATCATCTGTTCCATCTGCTGTAGTAACATTTGCAGCAGGTCCTACTTTCCTGTGGAGTAGGGGCTGGTGCTGGCTGTGAAACTGCTGACGATGATACTGAAGCAGGCGCCGAAGCGAGTGCTGAGTCCGGTACTGCAATGAGTGCTGATGTTGAAGCAGATACTGAGGCCGGTTTTGCGGCTGGTGCTGACACCGCTGCCGAAGCTAGCACTGACGCTGGTTCTGAAACTAGCGCCGGGGCAGGAGCTAGTATGTCTGGCTGCATTAGTTTTTCCAAGTATGAGGAATTCTCTCCCGTCGTTAAGGTGAGGTGGTGTGATGGGGTTCCGCGAGGGAAGAAGAACTGCCTCTTGTTTCTTCAGCGATTTATTTTTTTCTGTCTATCGGTTGAAGTGGTGGGGGGAGGGGGGAAGGGGGGAGCCACAACTCTCACTGAGCCGCCTTCTACAACTCCCTTAGCTAAAACGAAGTACCACAAGGCACATTAACCTAAACACGATGTGAAATTTCTTTTTGTAAAGTAATGTACGAATATATCATCTTCAAATAAGAGAAAGAATATATAAAGGGAAAAAAAAGAAAATTATTTTTCATGGGTTCCCGGAGCTCGAGTATAACGCCCCATTACCGCCGCACGAATCCTCCCCGACACGTGTTCAACAGGCCCCCCGTGCGAAACACACACCAAATGCGACATTTGTTTGGCCTTCAGGAATCTGTCGCTCATTTCAGCAGCACCCTCTACCCCCCCCCCCCCCTCCCCTGCCGAGCCTGCCCCTGTCGAGAGCAGTGGTCCGTTTGAGTCACGTCGAGGTCGTTCCCCGGCGGTAACGACGTCGCTAAGCGGTGGAGACGAGGCTGCTGACGGAGTGTCAACGCCCATTTGCTGGTATGGCGACAACTGCCGCCGCCGCCGCCGCCGGCCATTCCGACACGGAAGGCCTAAGCGTCTGAGCTCTTCTCTTCCTAATGGCGAAAAGTCTTTGTTGGTGTACTCAGCGGCTTTCTTCCTTTTCTGCTCCTCTGGTCCCCCTTTCGTTTCCCGCCGAAGCTATACAGTCGTGCCCTTTACTCGAAATGGCTACGCTAGATTCGAGAGCACCCGGCCCGCATTTCGATCCTCTTTTGTCAAATCGAAGATATCAGCCTCGGACTAATGACAACTTCGCACATTTATTTCCTTTCGCATTTTTATGGTTCCTGATGATTTGTGTGTGCGTACAAGGTAAACAAACAAAATTCAAATGTGTCAAAATAACGAGATTTCTATTTGGCTTCCGGGTGTCGGACAAAGGCTTTTACAAAGCACTCCGCGATTCCACTGAAAAGGTGGCTATACGGCAGGTAACCGAAATATTATTAGTCAATTCCAACACGTTCTAAGCACCATGATCGTGCATGATGACGAACCCTCGCCCTGTTCTCAACCACGCTGAGGCATCGACGCGTTCACACGACCCCCCCCCCCCCTCCCCCTGCGGCCCGTCGATGAGTTTTCAATTATGCTGTTCTTGGAAATCTCTCTATATAGCTTAACACTAAAAGTCGGAAGCAGAATTTCAGTCAAGTAATCGTATTAGAACATTTGGGATGGGAATTCAGCAAGTTGCAGCGGGACACTCATCAGGGTCTGGTCAGCCGCGCGATCACCACCTCAGAATCAGAAGCACGATCGGCTCGTGCACATCGCCTGTCTCCTCACCGTCAAATATAATTACATGAAGCAACAAGTGGCATTGAAAAGATGTAGAAAAAAGTCTGCATCATCAACAAGTTGACAAGTCACATAAGAATGGCGAGTTGACCCCCGATGTCGTTAAAAACCGTGTCCACGTAAATTAAAAACACGCACATGTACAAGCACGCGTGCGCGCACAGACACACCGCCACACACGCACAAACACGCACACACTATGATCAAGTTACTTACGTGTCGGAAATGGCGTCTGTATGGCTCCAATGTAGTAGACCAAAAACACGTACCTGCGGGGAAAATGACAACCATTAGTCGACTATAAGACTTTAAAGAGGCTGCGTTATAATACAAAGCTATGTTAACGGCCCATAACCCCGACTTCTGGTAAAACAACGGCCCTTTGATCTTTTCCAAGAGGGGTAATAGAGGGGAGAAGGGAAGGGGAACGGCGGGTGAGTCACAATGCGCTTTGCCGGAGGTAATGTTCCTACATGCAAGCACATGCATTTATGGAAATATTTCTGGTATGTGATACTAATTACTATTGCACCCATCTGACCGACATCATATTTAACAATCACAAAAAATAGCTAATCAGACTCATAAGTCATTCCGAATTAAATCAAACTGAAATAAAACAATGCTCATAACGACTCGCTGTTCCACCCGTGTACCTCGCCGCCAGTCGGGGCAGCCTACCCCCCCCCCCCCATCCCCCCAAAGATAGAGAGCGAGGGAGGCCAAAAACTCATTAGCAAGCAGAATAAGTCATTTGTAAGCGTCGTACCATCTTCAAGAACCCCCCCCCCCCCACCCCACCCCCAATACAGCCGGCTCCCCCCCTACAACCAGATACAATTACAATTGAATAAACAACAGGCAAACATTTACACACACGTACACACATGAACATGCCCGTATCTACGACAGGGGAGGAAGAAAGGGGCATGGAGAAAAGGTGAGGGGTAAACAGGAGGAGAGAGAATCTGCGACGAAAAGTGGAGAAGGGAGAAGAAAGGAGGGAGATAGAACAGCCTAAAAAAAAAAACAAAGGAAAACTAGAGTCTCCGAATAGCCTGCACTAACTCTCCTGCAAATTGTTTGTGCGAATAACTTTCCTTTCCGAAGCCGCTCGAGCGCAGGTACACTACGAAGCTCCGAAGCCCCTCCAACCACGCTAGCAGTTTGCGTGCGTTACGGGTTGCGCACGAGTGACAGCAGTCCGGTCACGGTCTCTTGCACCAGCTGGTCGGTTGCCATGCCCCCCCCCCTTCTTTATTAGCTTGATCGGATTTACAGGAACCGAGCTCAAGCAGGCACAGATGGACTCCCGCACGCACGGATGCCGCACGTCAGGAGGCCCCCGCCGGGATGGATGAACCCCTCGCAGTGAATAATTACGATCGTGACAGCTCATTTAGACTCGGCCGCAAACAGCTGTTTCACTTTCGTCCCTCGTTTAAAGGCCTGGCGTTCATTCCCAGCCCCCAGGCACGCCCATCTCCCGTCTTCCGTTTTTTTATTCTTTCTTTTCCTCCTCTTTTCTGACTTGTCGCCATCTCTCTCTTACGTTCTTCTATTTCTCATCCTATTTAATTCTCATCCACCTTCAGCGTTTTTCCAATGATATATAATTTCTTTTTTTCTTTTCCCCTTTTTCCTTTCTTTTTCTAATTCCCTTCTTTCGCGTCTTAATGCGGGTTCGCAGCATCTTGAGCCACCGTACACTTCACGAAAAGCCCTTCTTCCCTTCTAGAAGAGCCTCGCGCAGCAGCGACCTATCTCCAGGAGTGGCAGTGAGCGCCGCGGGAACTTACTTGAGTAAATCGCCCGTGAGTCTTGATATCCCCCCCCCCCGCCGCCCCCTCCAACACTCGCATTGACAGATGGCGCTCCGGGGGGATCCCGTGCCCTTCCCTCGGCTCCGGGAAGACTGTACAGGTGCAGTAGGCTAGCCACCTACAGGACTTGTGTGCCGAGGGACGCAGACAGGCCAGCCAGCTGCTGTTCCTGCTCAAGCTTTCGCGATCCATCGCCAAACTCTTTTTTTTTTTTGTATCCATTTCCAACTCTCTCCGTAATTCACCATGTCGGTGGTGGCGGAGTTCTGCCTTACACCGCCCGCGCCTCTGCTCCTCTCTCATCCCTCACCGGCACATTGGCAGACGGAAAAAAAAGTTGCGAGCGATTTCATCTGATGCTTCGATTCCTTTTCTCGACATTTTTCGATCCTTACTTTACTTTCACTCCCTCCCCCCCTCTCCCTCCCCATTCTTTCGCCCTGCCTTCCTCTTCCATCTCCTCCGCTCCCCTCTCTCCTTCATCCCCCCTCCCCTCCCTCCCTCCCTTTCCCTTCGCTGTCTGCCACCAGTCTGCCAAGGCATAAATTCCCGTCACTCCTCACCCTCGCTTCCATTATTGGTTATCTCCCCTCGCCAAACCCCTTTCTCCCCCTCTGTTATTCCCGCCATGAAACATTATTGGCTCAGTTGTCGCGCATGGCTTTCCCTCGAACCCGTGCAAAAATGTCAAAATAATTTACACTTTCGGGAGGGAGACCAGAGTTACATCAACGACCAGGCCCTTTTTCCCACGCTTAATTTTTCTCGATTTTTCTCGATTTTTCTCGTCTTTTACAGTTTATCTTCCTGGCGTGCAACTTTTATATATCAGCGATTCTACATTTTTTTTCTCCTTTTTGTTTGTCACGTACGTGTCATTATATGCACATACATATACATACATACATGCACATACATACAGACACACAAACACACACACACACACACATATTTACACTTCCCTCTTTTCTGCTCTTCTCACTTGCTGTTTATCCTTTCGTAGTTGTCCACCGTCAACAGTCCTCGCCCCCCTCCCCCTCCGTCCCCTGCCATCCCTGCACAAAAGCGCGCACAGGATGTTATCATTGTTATCAACACTATAACTTGAGCGCGACGCCGAATTATCATGGCAGGGCCTCGCGGGAGATAGCGGCGGCTCCTTGGCGCTCCCACCTCGCCTCGCCGCGCCCCTGGAAGCACTGATAAGGCCTTCGCTCCAACTGGAAGGATACACAGAGGAAACCCCACTTGCCAGATTACGCGAATTGCTGCGGTTTCCTTATCGCACTCCCACTCTCACTCCCACTCCTACTCCTACTCCTACTCCCCTCAACCCCCCCACTCTCCTTTATCGGCTCTAGCTCCTCCACCTCCTCCTCCTCCTCCTCCTCCCCCTCCTCTCCTCTCCTCTCCTCTCCTCTCCTCCTCCTTCTTCTTCTTTCTCTTGGAATTACAGGCTGCATGACCGTCTGAACATTCCATACAAAGCACTTCATGAATTATCATTCATAATCGCATATACCCAAAGCACCCCAGAAAGCCACCCTTATCCTTGCTTCACGAAACTGTTATGACCCCTCTCCCCCCCCCCCTCTCGCCCATATCAACACAATTAGGTCCCCGTCCACACCTAAGGGCCCTCTTCATCCGCAAACCCTAACTCCACTTAAGTACGGCCCAGAGATAACCGAGGGGCGGCGAAGGGGAGGAGGGGGAGGAGGGGGAGGAGGGGGAGGAGGGGGAGGAGGAGGAGGAGGAGGAGGAGGAGGAGGAGGAGGAGGAGGAGGAGGAGGAGGAGGAGGAGGAGGAGGAGGAGAAGTCGGGACAGCGAGACCGGTGTTGCAGAAGCGCAAGGCAGGGTGACAGAACCGAGGGGAGAAGGGGGTAGGGGGGCGGGGTATAAAGAGGAGGAGGAGGAGGGAGAGGAGAGGAGAGGAGGAGGAGGAGGAGGAGGAGGAGGAGGAACAGGAGGAGGAAGGGAAGGGGAAGGTGAAGGGAGAGAAAGAGGAGAAGGAGGGAGAGGGGAGGGTAGGAGGAGGAGGAAGAGAAGAGGGGAAGGAGACTGTGGGACATGATAAACGACCATTTCCAGCTTAATCGAAAGCCTTGCTGAGGATAACTAAGACGATAAGAAATAGAAAAATAAAATAAAATAAAATGGCACAATGACTCGGATACCCAGGGAGCCATTATGGCTGTGGCAGTGAAGAGTGACAGGAAAGGGAAGCGAGGGTGAGAAATAGGCATCATGCTTCAGGATGGAGGAAGGGGAGGGGGAGGAGGGGGAGGAGGAGGAGGAGAAGGATCAACTATGAACAATAATCATTTTAATTTGATGACCTTGTTATTTCTATCTTATTCGATGCATTCCAATGGACACTTTAAAACGACACACGTACGAACGCACGACACAAGAACAAAAGAACAGAATAGAACCAATACGATAGCATTAAGCAGTAGATCATCCTCTTTTTTCCCCGCCCTTCACTTTTCTTTCTGTTCCCGTAAAACGTAACTCTCTCCACGATTAAAAGACAGGAGACAGCTGACGACACAGACAGCTGATGCCCCAGCTGATGGCACGCCCCTCCCTACCTGGCGCTTTCAACGAGTCGCCATTCAGCTTACATGCTCACATTCGTTGGATATTCTCGCCATATCCTCCGAAGATCACTGATACAACTACGACTTTACCGTTGTCTGATAACCTGTGCTAAATGGTATAACATCCGCCCAGTCACCTCCCAGAGGTAATAAGTAAAATAAATAAATAAATAAATAAAAATAAAGGTTAAATGAAACATGTGAACAGATAAGCTGATAGCGCATCACATGCCCTCCTTCCGTCGGCGATCCGAGCCCCTTCACCTAGCGGCGTCACGGCTTCCGAACACCAGCTGGGCCGAGAGATAACACGTTACACAGATAACACAAACACTTGCGATAACACGCCAGTCGATAACGCAAAGAGTTGACCCATTGATGGACCAAGAACCCTTGTATACAATGATAATATTAATGTAGCGTCTTCTACCAGGAGTGTTGTGACTCTGGTCGAGTATGTTTGTATGCATGCGTTTTAATGTGTGTACATAAGTGAATGTTATACATATATATATGTGTGTATATGTACATATATAAATACATGTATACATACATACATATATATACACACTCATATAATATACATATATACATACATACATACATGCGTGTGTGCGTGTGCGTGTGTGTGCGTGAGAGAGAGAGAGAGAAAGAGAATACCATTAACCTTTCGTGACCATTTTAAACGGAGGAGTCGCGGCATGGTCGTTGAGAACAAACGAATGTCCAAACGACCAACAACTAATACTTTTATGTGATGAAAGTGTTGTATTTGAAAATGCTAACACCACAAATTGCAAAAAATGGTCCTTCGCATAAACCTCAAATTCAAAATAACTTATTTCTAAGAGAGCTTTCCATAGCCAAAATAAAAAGATAATGGAGAGATATGCTGAGATGGTACACACAAAGAGGTGATGAAAGACGAGAAAAATAATAAAAGAGGAGGTGAAGGATATAATGAAAATAAAGTCTATAATGATGGTGTACATAGAGCTGGAAATGATGGAGACAGGGGTGATAGAGATGGGTGGGGGGATGACAGAGATAGGGATGACGAATACACAACGCCGACAAAGACAACGACGACGACGATGGTAGAGGAAGCAAGCAAGCCTTTAAAAAGCCTGGCCGAGAGGGAGTAGACAAGGAAGAAGCCTTGACGCAATAAGCCCCGTTTGTGCGGCATGAGGCGGTCTCTTCAGCGCCCATGATTTACCGACTACGCAATAAAGAAGACCTCTCTCGGAACGGCAGCAGCCAGCCGCGCAACACGAAGAAAGAGGAGGGAGGGAGGGAGGGAGGGAGGGAGGAGGGAGGGAGGGAGGAGAAATCGGAGGGAGGGAGGGAGGGGAAGGAGAGGGGGAGCAAGGGAGGGAGGGAGGGAAGAAGTGCAGGAGATACATGGAAGAGGGAAGTAGAGACAAAGAAGAGAGAGGGAGAAAAAGGCAAAAGTGAATGAAGGAAGTGGAAACAGAAAGAGAGGCTGGCAATCGGAGAGAGAGGAGAGGGATAAAAGGCTGGATGGGACAGGAGAGGAGAGAAGAGAGAGAAAAAAAAGATGTACCAAAACTCCTCCTAGAGCAGTTAACAATCACATTATGGAAGCCCGAAATGTCGCGAGACCGATCGGGAGGGAAATAACGGGTCGAGCATCTCCTACGCGATGACGCAACAAAGGCAATCTTATGGAGATGAGCTGAAGATGTTATCGCAAGAGAGACCCAGACGCTAAACGAGGACTTGACTCTTGGTGGGAAAACCTGGAAAACGTTTTGCTAAAATGACAGAATGGCTTCCAGAATATCCATCTTCAAGCAAGCGATAAGACGCTCGGCGTGCCTGATGATTAGGGCAATAAAGTACGGGTATAAAAAACGGTCTTTAATTAAAAGTCACTTTCTTAAAACTCTGCAAATGATCTGGTTTAATCATCCGAGAAAAAGGCCTGTTACCTCATCTCATCTGCTCCTTAAACCACACGAGGAGCAACTGACGGCGAGCATCTAGTTTCGTGTTGCCACTAAGGTACGAGCGTCCTGAGGGAAGGTCGCCAGGGATTGGCTGCTAATAGCCCCCCCCCCCCTACTATAAAACTTTGACGCACTGACCGTAAGAGCCGCCTCGCCTCGCCTGACCTTATTCCCAAGTCCGGCTCGATTCGTCGTTCACGTAACGATCTTGCATAAAACACAACATTACCTAATTGGTGGCCACATGTCACAGATCCCAAGAAGCGTGAAGTGTTTTGGAAGTCCCGCGGTAAACAAAGACAGACAGAAGTAATCGGCGAAGGGTCACTGGTGTATCATGGAGCAAGGGTCACGCCCTCTCGCTGCGCCACAGCAAGTCGGGCCCTTGTGGCCGAGACAGACAAACTAGCGCCATGAGTCACCGCTTAATGAATGTCCACTTGGCGCTGGCATAACAAGTTTCCTGACGCCCACTCGACCACCACTGTGTGCTCCCCTCACTGGCAAGGCGACTCTTAATTCTTTAATTTGCATGCTTAAGAGAGCCTCGTGTTTTTCTAACTTGTCCCCCGGTGCCTACGTGTCCTTGGCCCTCTCTCTATCCTTCCCTAAAGCATTCTTTTGACCCCGCAGCCTCCACTGATTCGACCTCGCAGGGAGAGCCTCGGCGAATCAAGGAAGGATCGCCCGACCCTCGCGCCGCACCTGTCAGCAATGTCATTTGTAACACTTGCAGATTCAGGGGCGGGATGGAGGTCGAGTGGCGTGACCGAGCAGATAAGGCCGCCGTTGTGATGACGTTGGGAACACCAGCTAAGGAAACAATAACTGTGCACAGTTGCGTGTAAATCAGAACGGATGCTTGCGAGGATTTGCCTTGCGCTTGTGTGTGCCAATAAGCCTGCTTCTTGGGAGACGTGCAATATTTATTACTCGATGTAGAGCAAAACAACATAGTAGCAGCAGTCGCTTATTGATCCCCGCCGTCACAGGTATCAAGTATCCAGCCCTCACTCGGCGCCGCGGCCCCGCTGACTGGCCCAGTTCTCACACCAGGACGAGTAAAGCATGACGCGGGCCGAGACGCGGCGACCTTCAACCCGCATCATCACAAACGCATCTTGCTTCATCCCCGCGTGCACACACTCGCCTGCCCTCAGCATCTCATGAGGTTGACCTTGATAAAGCAGTGGCTCCCATCCCTCCACCACCGATCCGAGGGGCCTGTCGACGCGACGTGCCCTTGTAAGAGAACCTGACGCGGACGCTGAACTTGGTGCGAAGGTCGCTTTCAACGCGTCTCCTGTCACCGACCTCAAAAATACCAAATTTAGCGCATGCGAGATCAACCTTTTAGCCGACGCTTCCCGACTCCCCTTGTATCATTTTACAAGGTTCTATTCTGAATCAACATTCGACTAGAAATCCTCGCATGTTTATATTCGAATACAGAACGGCTATATTCCCCCCATATGAACAATTCTTACAGTGACACTATAATAGTCACAGTCTCTCAGTTGAATCCCTATCCTTCTCTCAGTAAACAAAGGCGCGCGTCCGGGCGAGATAACCACCGCCGCCGCAGCCGGAGTGATGAACTTCCGTGCCACCAGGACTGACAGCCGCCACGAGCCCCGCGAGGCACCGTTGTTTCAGTTCGACGACTCTGCGCGCGAGGGATGCGCTCGCCGGATCAACATCCTGGATATGGCGCGGTGTGCATTGTCCGCTGCGGTGACTAACGAAACGCCCCTCGTGACGTAAGTGCGACCATGGCGATGCCCCCCAGCACAAACACACACACACACACACACACACACACACACACACACACACACACACACACAAACATGCACGCACGCACGCACATACACACGCACGCACGCGCATAGAGAGAGAGAGAGAGAGAGAGAGAGAGAGAGAGAGAGAGAGAGAGAGAGAGAGAGAGAGAGAGAGAGAGAGAGAGAGAGAGAGAGAGAGAGAGAGAGAGAGAGAGATAGAAGATAGATAGAGAGAGAGAGAGAGAGAGAGAGAGAGAGAGAGAGAGAGAGAGAGAGAGAGAGGGGGGGGGGGGGGGCTGGAATGGAAGCCGATACGGCCGCTTGAGTGCCTGACGAAGTGTGACTCTCACACGGGTGACGCCTACGCTGTTACTGGCGACGCGTGCTGAACCCTACACTTACCATGGCCTCCCTTATCAACGCCCTTCGCTCGACCGCCTTATCTGCCACACCGAGTACGGAGGAGAGAGGGGGAGGGAGAGGAGCGAGGGAGAGGGAGAGGGGACAGGGAGAGGGAGAGGAGAGAGGGAGAGGAGAGAGGGAGAGGAGAGAGGGAGAGGAGAGAGGAGAGAGGGAGAGGGAGAGAGAGGGAGAGGGAGAGGAGAGAGGGAGAGGAGAGAGGGAGAGGAGAGAGGGAGAGGAGAGAGGGAGAGGGAGAGGAGAGAGGGAGAGGGGAGAGAGAGAGCGTTGGAGAGGGGGAGGGGGGGGGGAGAGGGAGAAGGGATATAGGGGAGAGGGGAGGAAGAGAGGAGGGAGAGGGGAGGGAGAGGGGAGGAAGAGAGGAGGGAGAGAGGAGGGAGAGGGGAGGGAGAGGGGAGGAAGAGAGGAGGAAGAGAGGAGGATGAGAAGAGGGAGAGGGGAGGATGAGAAGAGGGAGAGGGGAGGAAGAGAAGAGGGAGAGGGAAGGAAGAGAGGAGGGAGAGGGAAGGAAGAGAGGAGGGAGAGGAAGAGGAGAGGGCCGAGAGAGGGCGCTATGGAAAATAGAAGTGGCAGTTGTATGGGTAGGGGGAAGAACAGAGGAAGAACAGAGGAAGTGGAGAGGGAAAGGGGAAGAGAAAGGCGAACGGGTGGAGGATCGGGAAAGAGAGAGAGAGAGGAAAATGATTACGTCGGCACAAATAGTTGAGCAACAGGAAGCCAAACTGCCAATGTTGCTGATATTCTGATCGTCGTCTCGGAGATCACGCTCATTAAAAACGCCGTTAGTCGCACTAATGACGTCCTCATAACTGTACGCAAAACGGTAAATCAAATCACGAGGAGGGAAAAGATCGCGATAGCCGAGTCAATGGCTGGTGTTGCAGGATGAATGACGAGAAATCTATACCGCTGCACATCTCCTCCTTAATGGAACCACCGTCAAAATCACTATAATTCGCACTACTCTTCCTCGTCACTCTGCAACAGGGCCAAGTGCAACGTCGCTGCAACTCTCGCCTCGCATACTATTTACTGCCCTCCTCACAGGCAATCACACGAAGTCCTTCCCAGCCGTTCAGGGTCGCAATGGAGCACCCACATCCACATCCACACCGACATCCACATCCACATCCACATCCACATCAAGTTCTTCCACACAGCGTGAAAAGAGCTCGAAGAAGCGGAGCGTCGCCTCGCCTCGCCTCGCCCCGCTGCAGGAAGATCCCAGGCCTGCTCTGCCGCCGCGAGTGTGATATTAATGCCCCGAATCTCTCGCCTGAATTAATGCGCTCTAATGGAAGCATCGATAAATTTCCGACTAATGGCGCTCCTTGGTGTAATGTTTTCTCAATGAAGTTCGTTTAAATAATGTAGAGCTTTATGAGACTCTCCGAGAAGGAAAGAGGGAAGAACGGGGGAAGAAGGCAACAGAAATAACATAGCTTAAGATAATGTGTGTGTGTGTGTGTGTGTGTGTGTGTGTGTGTGTGTGTGTGTGTGTGTGAGTGTGAGTGTGAGTGTGAGTGTGAGTGTGTGTGGGGGGGGGGGGGGTAGAAATATAATTATATTTATGTGCACATATGTGTATGTGTGTGTGTATATGTCCGTTTGTATGTGTGTGTATATGCCAGTGTATAAATGTGTGTAAATGTCTGCGTAGGTGTGTGTATGTGCATACATATGTGTATATGTATATATATATGTGTGTGTGTGTGTGTGTGTGTGTGTGTGTGTGTGTGTGTGTGTGTGTGTGTGTGTGTGTGTAAGCACGCCAGAGAGAGGGGGGGGTGAGGGTTGAGGGGGGGGGACGGAAAAGGAGGCAGGGCGAGAGGGAGGTCAGCAAGCGGACACACACACCACATAGCGCTTCCTTCCGTCTGCGCACTTATCCCTCTTTGTTACGCAGCAAAATTAAAAAAGGGGCGTAATCATACGAAAGAGGGAGGGAGGTAGGGAATGGGAGAGGGAGAGGGAGAGCGAGAGGGAGAGCGAGAGAGAAAAGGAGGGAGGGAGAGAGGGAGAAGGGAGGGAGGGAGAGAGGGAGGAGGGAGGGAGAGGGAGGAGGGAGGGAGGGAGAGAGGGAGGAGGGAGGGAGAGGGAGGAAGGGAGGGAATGGGAGAGGGAGAGGGAGAGGGAGAGGGGAGAGAGAGAGAGAGAGAGAGAGAGAGAGAGAGAGAGAGAGAGAGAGAGAGAGAGAGAGAGAGAGAGAGAGAGAGAGAGAGAGAGAGAGAGAGGGAGGGAGAGAGGGAACATAGAACACAGAGAGTGAGCGCTATGACAACGTCATAACGAAGGTATCTTGAGGAATGTCCCACCACACCCAGGAGCTTCCTTCCTCTCGCCCACGCCCTGCCCGGCCACGCCCACGTCGGTCCTCCCTCCGCCCATGCCCTCCCGCCCGCCGCCCTTCCGCACTCCGTTCCGCGTATCCTCTCCTTGAACAGCCCTTTCGTTATCTTCCTTCCGTTGCGGTGCCCTTACTTTTATTCCCCTTTTCTTTCACTTCCTTCTCTACCCTCGTCTCTTCAACACATACTAAGGCAGTGACTAAACAGATATAAAGACCCACATGAAATAAGATAAATTAAAAATACGGAAATACACAAACATAGACAGACAGACATCAACAGACAGACAGACAAAGGGACGGACAGACAGACGTAAAAGCATTTATTTCTCCCTCTTCCCTCCGTGAGGTTCGCCACCGAGCAGGGATTTGCCCGACCGCCCTCACGACGCAGTCAACAAAATCACGCCTTTGCTCATCTGACCGCCCGTGGACAGCGAGGCGGGAGAAAAACTTCGAGAAAAGATTCCTCTACTGCTGCCAACATCTAAAGGTTAGGAGAAAAGTTTCCCCGTGATCATAGGACCTGGAATCACTCCTGCAGCAAGGAAATGTCCTCTGATTATACACAAACCTCATCCCGTCTTCCTCTTCCCCTTTCCACTTCTATTTCTATTCCTACGTTCCTCCTTCCTTCCTCTTCCCTCCTCTCCTTACTCTCTTTCCCCTTTCCCCATTTCTACGTGCTTTCTCCCCCTCTTCAAACACTAAATAAACAGATAGATACATGCGAACGGTACTTCGAGAGAACCACTTTAAAAAGGGAAGCTGTCCTCTTCAATAAGGATTCGCGCCAGACAAGCAATCAGGTAATGCAGGAGCCGGGAGTGGGAGATCCCTACACTCCTTCGCCGGGGTTTCAACTGCGATTTCAGGATTGTGGGGGTGTCAATCATGATGGAGGAGGCGGAGGAGGAGGCGGAGGAGGAGATGGAGGAGGTGGAGGAGGTGGAGGAGGAGCTGGAGGAGGTGGAGGAGGTGGAGGAAATGGAGGAGATGGAGGAGGAGGAAGAGGAGGAGGAGGAGGAGGAGGAGGAGGAGGAGGAGGAGGAGGAGGAGGAGGAGGAGGAGGAGGAGGAGATGGAGGAGGTGGAGGAGTCGGAGGAGGAGATGGAGGAGGAGGAGGAGGAGGAGGAGGAGGAGGAGGAGGAGAGGAGAAGTGGGAGGGAAAGAAGGACATTCGAGCAATCATAATTAAGCAAATAAACCCAACGACACTGCATGGCCATCTTCCCGACGAGGCCACTGGTCCGCCTGCGGAGGACAGAGCCGTCCGGTCCTACAGGCAATTCACATGCAGGATACTGAACCCAAAGTTTCTTGGAGGCAGGGCCATTTCCGTGGGCATCCTCGTTTCTTTTGGCAGGAACGAGTCCCTCGCTCCTGCTTTACTTACTCCTACTCCCTCCGCCAAAGAGAAACATAGGAGAACGTTGCAAATGCACGTTTTCATGTATGATACGCGACGGCTTTGTTAATACTCGAACGTTGCATAGGGTAATCGAATCCATTAATTACATGATAAATACATGTAGCACGACTATAGGAGGCAAATAACAATTGGGTTGGCTCACAAAACGCAGACGGCATGTCAAACGTCTGGTTTCAAGGCTAGAATAATTTCAAAGCATCTAAGTGACAAGGTGACTGTAGACAGACAGAAACGTGAAAAAATAATGAAAATTGACATCGCATTCTTGCTTTCTGTTACTCTCGCGTGGGCAACATCTTTTAAATCCGAGACGTGGAGGAATAAATCTGACTGAACCATAATCCTGACCCTCGCTCATCTGCCTGCCTGCCTGCCCGCCTGCCCGCCTGCCCGCCTGCCCGCCTGCCCGCCTGCCTGCCTGCCTGCCTGCCTGCCTGCCTGCCTGCCTGCCTGCCTGCCTGCCTGCCTGCCTGCCTGCCTGCCTGCCTGCCTGCCTGCCTGCCTGCCTGCCTGCCTGCCTGCCTGCCTGCCTTCACCGCTTTACGATGATACGCAGAGAGCGCGCGCAGTGACTCTGAGCGTCTCCGAGAGCTACCAAGGGAATGGGGTACATCGCGTTGTGTTATTTGCAACTCGAGACAAAATGTCATAAATCGCAATTCCTTTCCACGCAACACCCAAACAAACACGCAGCGTGAAAACTCCTCTCGATAATCTTATCAAATTTTAGGATCGATCTCGTTTCGCCTTGGACACGCGCATGCCGGATAAATGAAGCACCTCGGAAATAAGAATAAACAAATTGAAGATCAGTAGTCATCGAATTTCAACCACATCCTCCAAGCAAGGTGGCATTCCTTCGCAGTCACCGCAAGAGGATGGCTCCGATTCTTCTGCAAATTGCAACTTCTATTTAAGTGCTCATATTTCTGGAAAAAAAAAAAACTGAAGTTGTATGATTTCCCCGGTTCGAGTCAACCGCTTGGTCAGGATTGGTGGCGAGGTCAAGGTTGGTGTTGCAGTGGCTACATATGAGGTTACAGCGGTGAGGGCCGCGGTCATCACTCCAGAGACAGTCGAGTCTGTTATCATCGGGAGGGCCAGACGCAAGACGACCACGCGCGCAGGAGGGCCACGTCGGCAGCAGTGACTCACTACTTCTCAAGGTTCTCAGGGCTGCACACACGTCGCCGCCTTTCAAAGCCTTCTACTCATCCTTACCCAAGGTCCTCGTAGCCGCCACAGAGAGAGAGACAACTCCCAATTGTGCTTACTACAGAAATGAATGTAACAATGCACTATTTTTTCCACTCCCGGCGCTGAATTTACAAGACACAGAACCCTTACTGGGTGGTGGAATGCTCACGGTGCTGTACGTTACTTTTGAGGGAGGAAGGGAGGGGAAGGGCGAGGGGGAGGGGTGAAGGGGGAGGGAGAAGAGGGAGGGGGAGGGGAAGGGGGAGGGGGAAGGGGAAGGGGAAGGGGAAGGGGAAGGGGAAGGGGAAGGGGAAGGGGAAGGGGGGAGAGAGAGGGAGATGGAGAGGGAGAAGGAGAGGGAGATGAAAGAGACAAAAGCGAGTGAGTGAGCGAGGGTGCGCGCGTGATCGAATGTGCGTGTGATTGAATGCGCGTGAGTGTGTGTGGCCAAGAAGTCCTTTCCGCGGCCCGTTACCTGGGAGGTCTGCGCGGCGCAAGGATTAGAGAGCAGACGCTAACGTCCCCTCAAAAAGGATTCAGCTCGCGTTCGTGGCACCACCGTCTCATCACAAAAAAAAGTGTTTTTCTTAGTTTACTCGACACGTTGCTTTGTTTGTCTGTTTGACTACGTCTTCTAGTATTTGCTTGCCTGTTTCCGCTGCTCTGCCTTGCTGACCTACCCACTGGCTAGCTGACTGGCTGGCTGACTGGTCATCTCGTAGGTCCCCCGTCGTTTCTAATTTCTAATGAACTACCGCGTCCACAGAAGCTCCCTGATTACGTCGGCGCAATTATCTGCTGTACAAACGAACGCGATGAAACGCTCTGATTCGTGGAACTAAACGGAAATGACGACAAAGTACGCGATCGGAAAGTGACGTAGAGACGAGTGACTTCTGACCACGCAGACAAAATGGGGTGCCTCCTGGTCTGCCGCGCCGCCACACGCCAACGCTGTCTGAGGGGCGAAAATGGCAGAGCAGTAAAACAAAACAATATTTAA
>BOPN01002645.1:137500-142500 GCA_017312705.2 Penaeus japonicus | reverse complement strand
CGCCGCTCAGGAGGGAAGGTAACAGAAGCAATTTACTTATCGAGATCCCTAACACAGCTTGACAAATGGAGGCGTCGGAGCCAAGCGGGGCTATCTCGCGCTCTTCGTGGCGAAGGCACGCGAGGAGGGCGATGGCCCTCGTCGCTGCCTTTCGCTCTCGGGGACGAGCACAGGCATGTGCGTGTGCGTGCGTTTAACTTTCTACTACGGCGTATATATATATACGTGTGTGTGCATGTGTATGTATGTATGTATAATTGTATGAATAACTTGGAAATGTATGCATTTGAATAAGAATGCCAGAACAGAACCAGGAATCCCCTCCCGAGTCTTCACACCAGCTGGCGAAGGGACGGGAGAGGCCAACCACGCAGATTCACTGATTCAGAATGGATCATTCATTTTGAAGAACAGCATTAGCCAGCTTCCCCATGAAAGAAAACTCGCGGATTTATTTAGTTTGTGACAATGCAGGTCTCACTCGCTGGCTCAAGATGGGCGACGCAGCTGGCTAACTTCAGGCCACTAGCAGCCACTTAAACAACCTTCCTACTTAAGCTTTAGTTGTTAGTTGAAAGAATCTGGAGAGAAATCATGTTGATTGCGTAAAAATGCTTTTCTTTATAGTTTGTTTTTCTTATAGTTTGTTTATTAAATTTTATACGCAAGGGAGCGTTACCAAAATAAGGTTGTTGTTTGTGACGCATTTCCTGCGGGATACTTGCACTCCAGCCTTGTTGTTGTGTGCGTCATCTAGCGGTAACTAGACCTGGTGACATAATATCCGAGAATGAGGAGGAGACTGACAGAGAGAGAGAGAGAGAGAGAGAGAGAGAGAGAGAGAGAGAATTTAATTCAAACAATCAAATACTCTCGGTACTCTCATACTTTTCTATCTCCATCTCTCTTACCCTTTGACCGAGCAATGAAACTTTTACAAAGAAAAAGTCGAACCTTAAGATTGCAATGAAATGAAAGCTTTCGTATCTGAATTTCAAATTGCACGCGCATGATTCTTAAGTCGAACTCTGGCCAGCTCTCGAGCCTGCCTTTGCGGTCTCTCTCTCGCTCGCTGTCGCTCTCCCGTGGACCCATTTCCCCATCTGCACACCACCCATAGCTATTCTGCCCCCATTCAGATCTCACATCTGCCGTGACCAATGACCACAAAAGGAATCCTTGATCGTGACACATATTGCTGTCATCAAGTCTCCACAAACGCTGGTGCAAATGGCCTTGAATATAACGACAGTCGAGCCTTTTCTTGAAGAAAGTGGGCATGATCTTCCCTCGGCAGCCCGCCTTGAATGAAGGAAGCGTCCGAGACCGCCTAGGCCTATGGTGAGAGGGAGGGAAAGGGGAGGGAAAGGGGAGGGAGCAGGTAGGCAGCCAGACGCTGAGCAGGTGAGGCCAGCTGGAGCAATCCATCACAGCCGACGAGGAGTCACAGGCTCGTATTGTCCGCGTTCCCCTTGAGACACAATCCTCGCCCCGCTGCGGGGGTCCTACACCTCACACAAATTTCAGCTTTTATCATAATTGATCATCAAGCACCATGAATCATTTGATAAATCGAGGGAGAACCTGTGCCTGATACTGGCTTCAAAAATCAGCCTCTCTCGTGACCTCAGATCGAGAAAGATGCTGTACGTCATTGGATCTCGCTAGCATGATACATAAAAAAATAACAAGAAATAATACGCCATAATCTTCAATCGGCCCCTGATTCCTTTCCAAACGACAGGGAGACAACTTTCCTGCAGTTTACGCTATTTTTAGTCGTAACTTTATTTACAAATCCTCAGTCGCGCTCTTGTTTTTAATTCAATGTTTCATATATCATCTCTTTCAGCTTAAATCCATTAACATGCTATCCACTAAGCATTCAACAAAGCATCCGTATTGCCACAATGGACAAAACCAATTATCATCATTATCATTATTCTGTGTGTGCATGTGTGTGTGCGTGTGTGTGCGCGACTATGAGTGTGAGTGTGAGTGTGAGTGTGATTGTGATTGTGATTGTGTGTGAGTGTGCGTGTGTGAGAGTGCGTGTGCGACTGTGCGTGTGCGACTGTGCCTGTGCGACTGTGCGTGTGTGTGTGTTCCTCGAGCCTCAACCCTTGCAGCGGCGAACTTCTTTTCGTAATTAATGAGTCGTAGCACCATTATAGTTGCCTCACAACCGGTAATCAATCATGGTCGCTTCCATTGACCTCCGTCCACACTTCAAACATACTCCCAATGATGATGAATATGCCGCATATTATGGCACTTAAAATGACATTAACTCAATACTTTATTGGCGAATGCCGCTGATATAATTTTGGAAATACGGGTATCGGAATTCTCAGATTCTGCATCCTTGGCAGTGACTTTCCCAACCCGACGGCCTCTACCGCGCCAAATCCTACCTGCGGCGGTAAATATTGGCTCCTATTAGGGCGGGCAGAACTGGTTCTTGTTTGTTATTGTCCCAGTGCGGGCGCGGGAGAGCGGGGCGCTGCGGTCAAACGAGCCCAATTCATCAGGTGCGAGGAGGTCACAGGTCGGGTCGTGCTGTGGGTGGGGGTGGGGGAGGGGGTGGGGGGGGGGTCGGGGTGGGGGGTGAGGGAGGGGGGAGGGTTGGACTGGGAAAGGGAAGGCCAGGACCTCTTGGCAGGGGCGGGGGGAGGGAAGCCCAGACCCGCTTCACAGCACACTAATTTGCTCCTCAGGGAGGGGGTCCCACCTTAATTGCCACCGCGACAATTTGTTACGACCCCCCCCCCCCCGGAAAATTCGCGACGATTCCCGTTCGATGCGGCCAGGGCTCCCAGGGCTACGTAGCCATGTCGCAACACTGACTTTTCTTCCCCTGCAAGGAACACAGGCCAAAGAGTGCTGGACACTAGGGACCGGCGCGAGCAGGTCTCCAGGTGTCTGTTTAGCCTTCGTCCCTCGCAAACGCCTCGCAAAGTCAACCTTCCTTGCCCTGCGTCGCCCGCAACCAAGAGTCGCTGCGACTTGCCATGAGATCAAAACACTTGCAGGTTGCGCGGTGTTGCACATGGTAAGACTAAACTCAATATTCCTCGGTCGTTTGGCCATGTCCAATAAAGATAAAAAATGTCAGGGTACGTAATCCTAAGGGAAAAAAATAAAGTCGAATCCATGTAAATCGTTTTAATGTCTCTTTGATAACAAACCCTTTTTTCCCTGGCAGGTTAAATCAAAGCAATTTTCCCCCTAATGGCACAGGAGATATGACGCTCGCACTCGTCTCAACGCAAACCATACATTGCAGACACAGGCGGAAATGCGGCACACATAGTCTGGCCTTTAACCATCTAGGGAGGGAGAATGGGGACGGAAGAGAAGATAGAACGAAAGAAAGGGGAGGGGGTGAGGGGTAGGGAGAGGGGTAGGGAGGGGCGAAGAGAGGAAAGGAGGGGAAGGGAGGGGAGAGGGAGAGAGGGTGGGAGAGAGGGAGGGAGGAGGAGGAAGGTAGGAAGGGAGAGGGAGAGGGAGAGGGGGAGAGAGAGAGAAAGAGAAAAAGAGAAAGAGAGAGAGAGAGAGAGAGAGAGAGAGAGAGAGAGAGAGAGAAAGAGAGAGAGAGAGAGAAAGAGAGAGAGAGGAAGAGGGAGAGAGGACGGGGAGAAAGAGCACAAAGGAGACAACCACACATCCTAGTTTTTATCCTCTTCCTCGAGCCCAGTAAGCTGTCCGTGACACGCAGGGATTTCTGCCATAAAAACCAATAAGCCGCTTATGTCACAAAGGAGTCACCTCCGGTTTAATTTCCATGGACTGAGTCGGGCGTCGGCCGGGCCCCGCGCCCCGACTTCAAATCCTTCTCTTTTAAATCATCATTTGCTCTCTCTATACTCTTTCTTGTCCTTGTCCATGTTTACGTTCCTTTCCAATATCCTTCGCCTTTTTCCACTCCCCTGGTAATCCCTTAGGCCACGACGCGGGAGCCAGGAGGGAACGGGGCTGGAGGCGGAGGGAGCAGACGACCAGGATGAAGGGACACGGACCAGACAAGATTGGGGGAGAAGAGGACTTTAGAGAATCCCCTCGGAGTATCCTGGAGAGAAGGGTACAGGAAGATAGACAGCCAGAAAAGCAGCAGTAGGAGAGGATGGAACAGGCTCCCTGATCCCCCTCTAAACATCTGCAGGATTCGCTGGTAATTATGAGATGGAACTTACGGCAATCACATCTGAGGGGCTAGCGCCGCGAAGAGCAGGACCAACTAGAACTAATTATAGGCCTCGAGTTGAGAAGCGAATGAGCCATGAGAGAGAAGACGAGGAGTTCCTCTGCGGAAGTCTCGTGGGATGACAAAAAAGCCAATGAAGTCATTTACGAAAAGAACAGGGCGGATGAGCACCCAAGTGCGACTCGGCCTCCGCGAGGTCGTCCCAGCAAGGACTTGAAATCGGGAGCTGCGACGTCGCGAGTTGGGTTACTGTCGCTGACGGCTCGCCTCGGCGAGTTAATGCTATGCAAAAGAGGCACTTCGTCTCTACCGCTTCATCCCAATATCCTAGAGAGGCCTCGGGGAAATACGCCGCCGTCGGGGCTCGACTGCAGCGCTGCCTCCGAGCGTCGCTCCGTGGCGCACCTCTCAACGCCAACAGTAATAATTAAATCAGGACTCACTGGGAGCCATAAACCAGACGCACACTATGCAAGGAGCCAGGAGGGGGGGGGGAGTATTCCTATTCCAGTCAGGCACTGAAGACACACTGGCTTCATCCTGCGGACATTTATCGTATTATTCACGACCACTTCGCATCTTGATGAGCGGAAACGGGACGTCCATGATGGAGCAGCCATGTACCGTCCCGCTGCTGGATAGCGACCCCTTCCCCCGCCCCTTCCCCTACGCCTTCCCCCACCCCTCCCCCTACGTCTTCTCACGCCCCTTTCCCTCCCCCTTCCAAGTCCCCTCCCCCGATCCTTCCCCCCAATCACTCCCCGGCTGTTCTAATATCCACCAGCTTCTGCCCGGG
>BOPN01002645.1:100000-130000 GCA_017312705.2 Penaeus japonicus | reverse complement strand
GCTTTTAACCGCAATAAGTATACTGAACGAGTGACGGTATTGAGGTTTTATGTGCGGCCTTGGCAAGTAAAGCGACAGTCCTTCTCGATTCCAAGACACAAAAAGGCAATGCTTTGCCAAGCAAGAAAGTTACAAGACCTTTTTTCAGGTTTGTTATTATCACTATCAGGACCTACAAGCCTCCAATTGCCACTCTCATTCTCCCCTATTATCTTAAAAAAAAAAAAATCTTTAAAATTTGATCCTTTATCATTACATGAATATGATGATGCTGATTCTCATCTCACAGATAACGTTCTTCGCTTGCCATCCCCAGCTTCCCATGGCAGGCAAGAAGGTGGGGGGGGGGCGTACCAGACACGCCCATGAGCGGGTCCGGGCGCAGACAGCTGGGTCACCGCCGCCGTCGCGATGCCCGAGGGACGAGCGAATAACAATCTCGAAGGCGTCCGCTGCCCTTCAGCGGCCGTCACACGCCCGGGCCGCCCCGCCCTTTACCCGATCTCCTGATCTCTGACAATTCATTAACAGTAGCATGTATTGCACTCGCTTGATCGCACTCTACGTTGCTCTTTTTTCTTCGGTTGCATCCTGGTGAAGTCGGCGGCGACCCCGTCCGAGGACTCCCTGCGGACGCCGCCTGGGTCGCACTGGTACATTCTCAACCAACTAATTAAGCAAGTATTTTTGCGACCAGGAAACCCCTGTTTAAACTATCCGTTCAAGAAAATAGCTGCAGATTGTTACATGCTCCCAAATGCATTCCAACGCATTCCGTGAGGGAGGGAGAG
This sequence comes from Penaeus japonicus, assembly GCA_017312705.2. NCBI lineage: Eukaryota > Metazoa > Arthropoda > Malacostraca > Decapoda > Penaeidae > Penaeus > Penaeus japonicus. Next base: position 129,209 of record BOPN01002645.1, on the reverse strand, counting down.
ACAAGGAGAGAAGGAGAGACAAGGAGAGAAGGAGAGACAAGGAGGGAGGGAGAGACAAGGAGAGAGGGAGAGACAAGGAGAGTGGGAGAAACAAGGAGGGAGGGAGAGACAAGGAGAGTGGGAGAAACAAGGAGGGAGGGAGAAAGACGGAAAGAGGGAAGGAGGGAGAGAGAAAGAGTGAGTGAGCGAGAGATATAGTGTATTGTGTGTGTGTGTGTGTGTGTGTGTGTGTGTGTGTGTGTGTGTGTGTGTGTGTGTGTGTGTGTGTGTGTGTGTGTGTGTGTGTGTGTGTGTGTGTGTGTGTGTGTGTGTGTGTGTGTGTGTGTGTGTGTGTGTGTGTGTGTGTGTGTGTGTGTGTGTGTGTGTGTGTGTGTGTGTGTATGAGTGTGTGTGTGTGAGTGTGTGTGTGTGTGTATGAGAGAGAGTGAGAGTGAGAGTGAGAGTGAGAGTGAGAGTGAGAGTGAGAGTGAGAGTGAGAGTGAGAGTGAGAGTGAGAGTGCAAGAGTGAGAATGAGAGTGGAGAGTGCAAGAGTGAGAATGAGAGTGGAGAGTGGGGTATGGCAAGGGGAGGGAGAGGAAAAGAGAAGTGGGATTCCTCGCCATGCATCGCTTCCGGTCTCACCAGTGTCTCAGTCGAGAGCAGACGGGCGAGGACCTCCGTCAAATTAAGCTTTAATTTGCCGCAGAAAGAAGCCTACCATTACAGGCTGTTACAGAGCCCGCTCGAGGCACTAAACAAGAGCCATACACAAAGCAGCGGCCAAGAGAGACCGACGAAGAACAAGGTAAACATACCACATTCATCCCCACGTTTTTCATTGACATGCACTAAAGCCTGTAATAAAACAACGATAAAGCTGCTTCCCCTATAGCAGGAGGCAGATAACAAGCTCTAACTGCATAACTTTGTCCGGAGTCGTTATCTCGCTGCGAACGGAAAAACTGCAAGTAAATTGCCGACCTGCGTGTCATTAAAGCGCCTGCCCACGGGCCGCTGGCAAGGGAAAAAGCGATGCCCCGCGGGCCACTAAATCATCCACGGGGCTTCAGGCGCCGACGACCCACCGTCCTCTTAGCCCGCAGAGGAGGGAACAAAGAACACCAACTAAACAAGAAACACAAACGTAGTTTATGAATGGCGTGGCGTGCACGCCACGTAAATCCACATCAACGCCTGCGCGTCCCAACAACGCTGCAAGGAAACTCTGCAGTCGCGAAATGCTTCCCAGGCATGATCATAACGAGCCCCGCTTGGCAACCTCGACAAGAAAAAGCCGTGAACTGCCGGCGCGGAAAAGTACACGGACAGCTACAGAAACCTTTGCTCCGCCGGGATGTCTTGGACCGACTCTGATTTCATCTTGCGACGTCGCACGACCTAAAGCGCTCGTCCCTCCTTTCTTCGCTCGTCCACCTGCTACCCCCACGCCGCTCGCTCTCCCGTCTTGGTGTCCAAAGAGTGGGAAGAGAGGGAAAGGAAACGAACAATAAAGTCAGAAATAGAAGAGGAGCAAGGCTTAGTAGGATGATGATGATGATGATGATTATTATTGGGAAGAAGAGGGTAGAGGATGAGGCGCCGAGGAAGAAAATTAAATGAAATGAAATGAAGGAAAGGAAATAATAAAGAAGGACGAAAAACGATGGGTGACAGTAACGTTATGACACAGGCATTCTCCCAACTACACACACCAGCGACCAGCCCACCGATCTTTAACTTGCCTCCTTCAAGACAAGGAGATATCGAACGAGGATCCTAGAGATACAAAGCCATTAAACATGGAGAAAATAAAGACAAGACTCATTCAAACTTTGTAGCATCAATCGAGGCATATAAATGAGTCGTGTTACAAGAGGCAGAGAGAGAGAGAGAGAGAAAGAGAAAAAAAAAGTCCACAGGAGGACTCGCAGCCTCTCGAGAGCGCCGCGAGAGAGTGCCTGAAGTAGCACCGCCACAGACCTCCACTTATGACAACGGCACGTCGCTACAGAGACTCCGTGAGGTGATCAATACCTGCACATTAGCGTAATAATGCTTCAAGTACACAACCTTCTTCCCGCCGCTACCCACTGGGACCCCGACCCCCCCCCCCATCCCTTTCGAGACAAAGGAAGCAATTTGACGATCCTATTCAGTTTACACAGACGCGGATGGACACGTGTTCCTTCCACGCCTACAGGAGGAACCATCACGCCGGAATGAGTAGGGGGGGGGGGGGTCCGTGCCAACCCGAGATCCCGAGGACACTGACGCAACTCCCAAGAGCCACTTTAGTGTACTAGATGTCCTAGGGCTGTGGAGGAGTGGCGATGCAAGGGATGCAAGAGGAGGGCGACAGGCCAAAGTGCAAAGCTCCTAAACGACGAAGGAGCGAGTAGATCTTGGACTACGATTGGAGGAAGTGGCGGCGCTTCCTCTTGTGCATTGCTCTTGAGACAAACTGTCGTATATAAACTAGTACCGACATTGATGAAATCTTCAAATAATTTCAGAATCCAAGAGAGAGAAACCTAACGAAGAGCCTGCGGAATGAAGGCCTAAATAGAGCCATACACTTCCATCCCCCGCCCTCGATATCGATCTCGCCCTCGAACTCGACCTCGAACTCGATCTCGCCCTTCTCTATTCACTCCATCCCAGGCCTGCAACGCCTGCTAGGGCCTTGAACCTGAGCCCAAAACAAGCCGCGTTAACCGACACAACGGTAGGAGGAGGAGGAGGAGGAGGAGAAGGAGGAGGAAGAAGAGGAGGAAGAAGAGGAGGAAGAAGAGGAGGAAGAAGAGGAGGAAGAGGAGGAGGAAGAAGAGGAGGAAGAGGAAGAGGGAGACGACGACGACTGCCCAGAACACAAGTTCAAACTAGCGAACTGGTGATCGCTCTCCCCCCCCCCCCATCCAAACCCATTCAAGAAATGCCGAAGGAACTGAGCGGAAACTTTCAACTTCCGAAAGAGGGAAAGAGGAAAGAAAAATATCACTTTCTCCAAGGATAAATCTCGTCAATAAAAAATAGCTCGAGACTGCCAAGTGGCCAAGTGTTGCTCTTAGACTAAATGGTCGTCCAAATTCCTTTCCAGGACGGGAGGGATGGAAAGCAAATGAGGAGGATCCACGGAAAAGGAGGAGGAGGAGGAGGAGGAAGAGGAAACTGAAAACAAAAACAGGAGGCACAGAAGGCAGCAAAATTACAAGCTAGATGATTAGAGTGAAAGCGTACTTTTGCATAAGAAAGAAAGGAAATGGCAAGATGTTAAATACATCAAAGTTATACAAAAATAAGTATGGAATGGAAGAAATAGGAAGAATGACGTCATCTGAGCGCCCGGCAACCAACCAATATAAATGACACCGCATCAAGACCGACACAAGCAGCAAATCTTATAGTTCTTCTCCTCGTTCTTCTTTATTCTCGATTCTCTACTTCCCTGTCCCATTCCCTACCCCCTACCCCCTTACCCCCTACCCCCTACCCCTTTCTCCCCTTCCCCTACCAGATACGTTAAGTGTAAGCGCCGTCTCAGTGGTGGGAAACACAAAACGGCGTGTTCTCGGCAGCTGGGACTCCGGCCAGAACAAATCCCACACTTACTACAGCAACGATCCAGTCTCGGAGTCAGGGAAACGGGCACGGCGGTGGGGTGGGGGGTGGGGGGTGGGGGTGGGGGCGGAGAGGTAGGGAAGCAGGGAGGTTAGGGAGGTAGGGAGGTTAGGGAGGCAGGAGAGGCAGGGAGGCAGGGGAAGGCGTGACCGGCGGGGAGCAGGGGTACATTGGGAAAGGAGGAATAGTAGTAGTAGTAGTAATCAGAAGGGGAAAAGGAGGAAGAAATAGAATAGGAAGAATTTAAAAATTGGGGAACAGAGCAGACGAAGAAAAATAGAAACAGACGAAGAATAAAAGGGAGAACAAGGAAGAGGGGCTAAATAAGCAGAGGTAGAGTAAAATAGAGCAGGAGCAAGTAAACACAGACATAGTAGGAAAATAGCGGCGGCAGACGAATATGAGGAAGAGGAAAGGAAAGGAAACCGAGAGGGGAGAGGGGAGAGGGGAGAGGGGAGAGGGAGGCCTGTTTGGGCAAAGGGCCAACTGGAACCATTATAAGGTACTGCGGCCCGCGGACCTCTGCTTCAAGTGACGCTGCTCGCTGCTCTCAGCCTTTGCTTTCCTTCACCCTTTCCTTCTTCTGTCGCGAGGAAGCATTCATAAGGGAATGCCCGAAGGCTTCGCATAACCGAAGGCGCAGCAGCGGCGAGGCTTCTGCCGCCCGCGGAGCCAGGCTTAATCCGGCACACGAGACGCTGATGTACGGCCGTGAATATATATCATGTTTCTTCGTCTATGAAACACTCCTGCCTCTCCGCGCCCTCCTCGCCCTCCCCGCTCTCCCCTCCTCGCGCTCCCCTCGGAGCCATTGATGGGACGAGGGGAAAGAACGGGATAAACCGATGCGGGAATGAGGCGACAAAACAAGAAAACTATTCGGTTTACTGAAGCTCTTCCAGCGGCAAGCTGCAACAGCCAAGGCAACGATGTGTGTGTGTGTGTGTGTGTGTGTGTGTGTGTGTGTGTGTGTGTGTGTGTGTGTGTGTGTGTGTGTGTGTGTGTGTGTGTGTGTGTGTGTGTGATCTCTCTCTCTCTCTCTCTCTCTCTCTCTCTCTCTCTCTCTCTCTCTCTCTCTATATATATATATATATATATATATATATATATATATATATATATATATATATATATATACATATATATAAAGTGGCAAGTATAAAATCGAAGCCGCGGTGAAACGGCTGGGTGTGCGCGAGATATCTATCTGTCTCGTAAATAACGAGCCTTTCCTGACAGCGGCGAGATTGACTGGGCCATTAGAGCTGGCACCGGCGCGGCCTCCGATCAGAGCAAGGGCGGGGCGCTGGAAAGGAGAGGGGAAGGGGGAAGGGGGAAGGGGGAAGGGGGAAGGGGGAAGGGGGAAGGGGGAGAGGGGGCTTAGTGACGCGACAGGACACTCAAACGCTGAAAGGGCAAAACTAGTTGTAGGGAATATGAATGAAAATAGGTCAATATAACTAACATAAATATTGTTTTAAAAAAGCAAAGGAAGTAACGAATGGGAGTGTTCTGAGAATTAGATATACGGAGGCGACGTGTTTGCTTCAAAGGCACACGGGAAGCAAGCAAAGGCATTGGCAGACCCATTTACCTTTTTCTCAATCTCTTTTTTCTTTTTTCTTTTTTAGTGTTTGTGTGGGAGAGGGAGGGAGTAACTCCTTCACTGCCGACCAATCCAGATGATAAAGACCTTATTTACAATAAATATGTCTGAAGATATCAAGTCCCATGGCGGCTGATCAATAAGGAATCAATTACCATCCTCCGTCCGCCTGCCATCAGCAGGGCACTTCGGCAAGGCTTTACGACACTTCGCCGCCCGGGGAAAGAGGAGCGGGAAGCGGCGGGAAGCGGCGCTGAAACGACGCCTCGGTCTCAAGCCACGGAGGAAAGGCTAGGCTGGCCGACAGGAGCCAACAGAGCCACGGCTCCGTCCATCCATTGCAACGATCATTCTTACGTTGATGCATCATGGAGAACAATTTGTAGTCAAATAAAATATGCAACTATAAAAATATGTATATACATATACATACATACATACATACATACATACATACATACATACATACACACACATACTCATACTCATACACACATACATATATATATATGCATAAAATATATACACACCCCATAATATATGTGCAACTATTGAGGGAGAGGGAGAGGGAGAGGGAGAGGGAGAGGGGGAGAGGGAGGGAGCGAGTATACAAATATTCGCCCTTGTGCAACAAAAAGATCCACAACGACTTGCTCACATATAAAAGAAATAATAATAAACCATGCAAAATAAATCGCAAATGACGTTTTCTCTGGGAAGACCGAAATCGTCCCAGCCTCCCCCGAGAAGGCCAACGAACGTTTCTCGGATCTCCGGGGACACCGCGCGAGGAAAACGCAAAATGCACTTGAAAAGAGGGGAGTGGGCAAAGAAATAAAAAAAAAAAGCCCAATAAAAAAAAGTCTCCGCAGCATAAATCAACCTCGTGGGAAATTCAACATCATACACCGAGAGCTCTGGGCCGGCCTTGCACGCTCGCCTCCCAAATTACTCGGGAGATAATCATGCAACTGCCTAACCACCGCCCCCCCCCCCTCCTCCTCACCTCTCCCTATTACCCCCATACGAGAAAAATGCAATTCTCTCGTGCAGGTGCCATCATTGTAAACTTAGCAAACCCCGACAACAGCAACACTAACAAAGAGGACAAGACAGACAAGAAATGAATGGAAATTCGAGCGAGACAGACCAAAAGGAAACGCAAGCTGTGGCGCATCCAGTATCCTCGGCCATGTTCCAGGTTTTAGCCACCAAATTGAGCCAGAACATCCAGACAGCCTCATCATTAACCCCTTCTGCCTCGCCCTTTGCACCTGCAACTTCTAAGGGAATCTCCTGGGGCCGGGGGTAGGCGTGAGGGGTGGAAGAGGGGTGGGGAGAGAGGAGTCAGGTAGATTGGGAGGAAACTGGAGAGGATATACTGAAGGAGAGGAGAGAGTGGAGAGACAAGAGAGAAACTTGTAGGGGGGAAGAGAGGAGAGATCAAGCCCGGCACAACTGCCCTTATAAAATCCCTCATCCGAGCCAAAGGAAATGTAGGCTTTCCGTTGCCATTACTTCCGTTGCTGCGCCCGATGTTGTCGGAAGCGGCAGCCTCTTGGACACTTGAAGATAAGCGACGTGGAATTTCTCGGCCGATTTCAGAAGACAGGTGGACTCGAGAGAAGGCGGCCCCCGTGAAAGGCCTCTGGCGGCGGTAGCCGTAACTATTGATCAAGGGCAGGGTTGGAGGGGGGGGGAGAAATGAATGACTGCTCGTCCTTTAAATAAACACTCAGAGACTCCAAACTCGCAAAGGGCATCTCGGAGCTACCAACGGATAATCTTCTTCCCTCAATTCAACTATTCCCAACTCCCCCGGCACCGGGAACGGAAGCAACTAGAAACAACAGATCTTTTAAATGTTCATTGCCCAAGTTTCCTGCTTCCCTTCGCTTACTTAAGTGTTATTCATGGTGTATTTATTGTACGTGGTCAATTTTCTTTTCAGTGCAGTGTGTGGCACTTATTTCTGAAGCTCACTTTCTCTCCCTTCCATCGGTGAAGCACCTCTTCTCTCGTGACGCTGCTTCGATACTGTCGCCACACTACGGCAATCGCCAACAACACTTCACTTCAGGTATCATGACGTCATTTGTATTTTCAGGAGTCTTCGCTTCCCTATCTGTTCGCCTCGGCCAACTCTTTTGTCCCGCGGCCCATTTGCCCCCCTCCCTCTCTCTCCCTTCACCGTAATTCGCCGAGGAAAAAAATGCAAATCTTCCATGACCCATGCACACACTAACACCATTCATTCTATGAGTTTTCATCATGAGCTCTCTCCCGACACTTTAACCCATCTCCTTCTCCCTCCTCCTCTTCACCCTCTTCCTCCACTTCTTCCTCTCCCTCTTTACCCCTCCTCCTCTTTGTCCTTATTTCTTTCTAACCCCCTCTTCTCCGCCCTCTCTCCCTCCTCCAGCCCCACCACCTCAGGCTACCAGGCGGCGTGGTCGAAGCAGCCGCTCGCTCCCTCTGATCGGTCCCTCTGATCGGTCCTCTGATCGGTCCCGCACCTCCTGATTCCCGACCGTCTCCTTCGAGGCCCGGAATCCTCTTAACGCCGCCTCTCGAGTGCCATTTCCTCTCAGAGACTTCGGGTCTTCGCGCTCGGATTTCTCAGAGGTCTTTCGTCACTATATTCTTAAATGCGATTTGATGACGATGTTCTTCTTAAGACTATGGTTATTACTTTTATCATTATCAACTTTATCAATGTTGCTATCATTCGTCCCGTATAATTATCTCGAGTATAATGATAACGAGTGATGTCACCGGTACTACTATACCATCATAAAAGTTAATCATAAAAATTACTTCGCTAAATATCAGAACGTTTTGATCCCACTAAGTGATGTCATTGCCGTTAATAGTAATTATCATATCAACAAGGTCATCATCACTGAATAACCAAACGCCTGTCGACACTCTCCACTGATCATGATTTGGAGAAAAAAAAGCCCTTCAAATGAGATTTCGAAATGCTGCGTCCCCTTAAAACAATGAGCTCCTCCCGCGATCTGCATCTAATATTCATTTGCTCGTTATATTTCCCTCGCCATGATCGAAGTACCTCTCACTCCCATCCCTATCACTCCCCCCCCCCCCCCCCTCTAAATCTGCGGAAAAATTGTATACGGCCTCAACCAGTAAATCGTCAGCCGACACCCAGAATTTTCTAGCATATATTTTCGAGACGACGGAACGCCTCGCGGGCGGTGGCAAGTGAATGCTAAGTCTGCAAGCCGCTTTTTCTGACTGCTGCTGCTGCTGCTGCTTTTTCTTGATCAAGGGATTATCTTAGATTGGGATTTCCCTTTTATGGCTCTGCGGTCCTTACGGAGGTTATTAGATTAGTAAGAAGGACGGAGCGCGCTCGCCATCGATGATTGAGGCTTCAACTGTCGCCCTAAAGCACTAATCATCAGCGCGCTCGCGCGCACACAAGCATACGCAGACGCATATGCATGCCAGAGAGAGAGAGAGAGAGAGAGAGAGAGAGAGAGAGAGAGAGAGAGAGAGAGAGAGAGAGAGAGAGAGAGAGAGAGAGAGAGAGAGAGAGAGAGAAACATCCACAATATCCAATCATCACATATGCATCACTTCGGCTTTGTCCAAGCTGCTTTATCTTGCCAAGACAATCCAATCCTCTTCATTCTGCCCGCGTTGCACAATCGCATATTCCACTTCCACTTCCACCGCCTCCACCGCTTCCACCGCCTACTGCACAAACCCCTCTCTTCTCCTCGTCTTTCTCTCAACTTCACTGCCGCCGTAATTTGGCTCCAAATTGACGCAAAAGTTAAAAAAAAGAACAAGATTAACTTACGAATTCTATACTCACGTGGGAAACCGTGTTAACAGCGCGCAAGTTAAGCCCGCTATCAGGTTCTTAATGCAAATTACGGAAGTCGCAAACTCTTCAGGACCAGCGCCTCGCACACGACTTCCCACTTCGCATATATGATCTCATCTTCGCACTTTCATCGCTCTCACACAGAATAGCCACTTTCGGGTACAAAAAAAAATGAAAAAAAGTAATAGTGTCGGCAGCAAGCATTTTCCAATTCCCTCTTCTCCATAAACTGTTTCTCCCATTGCGTCCACGTGCCGCGCGACTTGATGAAGCGCAACGAAACAAGCCCGGCGATTGCTCGTACCGGAGATGCAATTAGTGAACACCTGGGCGCCTCTGTCATGGCATTACCACATATATAGCACCGGCATCCGGAAGTCACATGAGCATACAGCCGCTATCCACATATCTTTACGATATCTTCCTCTAATACACGTCGAGAAAATAGGCCTATTTTCCAGATATTACAAAGCTTCTAGGTATAACTGATCCCAGTCTAGTCGCAGGGCACGAGAGGTGGGCGGGGCTTTCTGGGAGGCAGAAGAGGATAGGAGAAGTGTGTGTGAGGGGGAGGGGAGGAGGGAGGGTCTCCTAACTCTTTTCATGTTAAATATTCACGAAGTTCTGATCCCCCACCTCCACTCGCAGCGATAAAGACAGTGCGAGAGTGCCGTCTCCTACATATCCAGAGAAGTAATAGCGAACACGCTGGAAGGAGAAAGGGGAGAAAAGGTAGAAGAGGGAATGCGAAGAGGGGAGAAGGCGAAGGATGTGAAGATGTTACCAGGAGCTGCGAGGGAAGAGGCGCCAAGGAGAGATGATGATGAGAACGGTGTGTACTGTGTAGGGAGCGCGTTTGCGTGCCTGTGTGTATGACCGCGAAGTTCAAAGAAGCAAAGCTACGAGGGTCCAAAGGGTAATCAGCAGACGACCTCGGGGCACGCTGCTGACAAAGCACCCCCCCCCCTATCCCCTTCCAATGCCTAACTATTAATCTCCTCACAACAGTCGGAGGATCTTTTTACGGGGGAATTTTTTCCGGATCTGACTTGACTGAGCGGCGTGAAAAATGGCCCCAAATCTCATTTCAATGGCTTGGTTTTTGCTCCCTCTCCTCCCGCTTCGTCTTCCCTTCTCGTTCGCTTTTCCTTCACCCTGTATGTTTCTCCAGCTTTCCTCTCTATTTTCTTGTCCTTATTCTTTTTCCTTCGCTCTCTTCTCTTCACACTCACAGCTTGTCCCTGTTCACTCCTTACAAAGTTACTCTAATTAAGATCGCGGGCACTTTCACGCTGATACAACCGCATGATGAGACCCGCGGGCCTCGTTCGTGGCAGACACTTGGACGCGTTCCGCTATGGCACGAGCCGGCATCGCTGCGAAACGCTCGAGCTCTACTGACAGACGTCGGCACAAGCATTGGAAACACGGCGTCACGCTATCGAGATGCCTTTTGGAATATTCCAGAGCTGCGGCGAATTTCCCTGTCGTAACGTCTTCTTACGAGTGGCAAGAAAAATCTAATGCCGAGCAGATATGTGCTGCCACGCGACAAAGACCGGTGATCCCTAACGCAGCTCAGACTCGCAGAGTTTTATTCAAAGAACTTGGTTGTGGAATTTGTTTCTTTTCGCCAAAGACGGGATTAGTCTCACTAATGATCTCTGGAGAGGAACTTTCAGTCCCTATCCTACACTAACCTCTTTGCAATTAGCAATGGGCTAGGAATCAGTTCACATCTTCCTTTGCAGCAACGCCATTGACAGAACTCTCGAGCGACTACAAGGAGAGCCTAAGCCATATATATGGTAGCTCAAAATCGCACGCACTGGCGTCGACACGTGCATGATATAAATTCCATAAAAACGAGCTAATAAAGAAGATGGACAGAAAATTATAAAAATTTAAACTACATCAATCCATCTCTTCCACTAAAAAAAGGGACTCGCTGAAGCTCCCTCGATTCTCGTGGTACTAACCCTGGCAGGTGAAAGAAAAACAAAATAAATGTTTGGTTCTTCGTGGACAGTCAGCATGAACATATTAAACATGAGAAGTATAGATCTCATCTATTAATAAACACAGAAATCCACATCGACCCTTCCCGTGAAGACTCATGTACCCACAAGCACCGACAAACAAGGGGATTCGCCCCCTTCTTTTAGACCTTCTACTATTTTTCCCACTTCAGGTAGCAAGCTGCCCTTAGCTTTTCCCCGTGCCTCCTCCCTAGGGGCCCTGCCTCCCGACATTTATTCCATTATCAATATTATCATTGTTATCAGTACTAATTTCAGTATCAATACTATTATTACAATTCTAACTTCCCGCTTGGTAAATCCCGTGCAGTTCGAGTTCACGCCCCCTCGACCCCGCCATAAACAGACCGTTCTCTCGCCACAACAAAGAAGAAGACAACATATCCAATTTCCGAGAAAGCAGAAGTGAAATTTCCGGTGGTTTGACTGGGGCGGATGGCCGGCAGTCTGCTCTTGACCGGCCATGGCCCTCCTCTTTCATCTTCAGCTCCCCCCCCCCCCCGCCAAATTACTCTCAGAATTCTTACCCTACGATGCTTAATACACTGTTCAATACTGTGTGGGGGAAAATCTAGAGAAGCTGATACGGCACTTAGAGGAACAAGTGTCAGATGCGAAACAGCCTCGTAGTGCAGACAGCGGGGAGGCGTCGACAGGGCCTCGGAACAGGTAACATGAGACAGAAGAAGGGGGAAAGGAGAGGAGAGGAGAGGATACGAGGGGATAGGAAGGGATGGGATGGGAGAGGAGAGAAGAGGGAGGAAAGAGGAGAGGGAGGAAAGAGGAGAGGGAGGGAAGAGGAGAGGGAGGGAAGAGGAGAGGGAGGGAAGAGGAGAGGGAGGGAAGAGGAGAGGGAGGGAAGAGGAGAGGGAGGGAAGAGGAGAGGGAGGGAAGAGGAGAGGGAGGGAAGAGGAGAGGGAGGGAAGAGGAGAGGGAGGGAAGAGGAGAGGGAGGGAGGAGGAAAGCGAGGGATAGAGGGAGGGAAAATTAAAAGGACGGGGAAGGAAAAAAGGAGAAGGGAAGGAGAACGGGGAGGAGAGAACGAAAACGGTTAGCATGGGATGGGTTGGAACAAGACAAGGATATCATTGGATGAGATGGGGGGGGGGGGAGAAAAGCTACCTCCGATAGGCGTGGAACTGCGAAGTCAAGGGGGAGGTTATGAAGGGCTCACGCATCGCCACATTAAGCACTCATTCCCCTTCCCCCTCTTTTCTGTCCTCCTCTTCTCTTTCCTCCTCCTCTTCTCTTTCCTCCCCGTCTTCTCTCCCCTTCTCTTCTTCTCTTTCTTCATCTTCTTTCCTCTTCCCTCCCCTCCTCTTCCCTTCCTCTTCTAATTCTCCTTCCCTCATGCCATTTCCCCTTGCTATCCCTTCTGTTAATCATTTGCCCGTTTACCCTATGCCCGTCTCCCTCACAGAGAGAAAAGTCCGAGCCCGCCCACTGATCCCGCGCTGTAAGGAAACTTTCCGACGGGTCGCCATTGCGTACAAAAGAGTTTAATCCCATAAATGACAGAATGGACACTATCGTGCGCAATGAGTACAAGTACCTTCGTCAGTGCAGCGGCGAAGGCGGGAGAGCGGCCCCACCTCCGCCCACTGCCACCTGGAGCCGCGGCGCGACGCTTTGGGTCCTAAACGATAATGATCACGATAAAGCTTGTGTAGACGGCGCTGAAGCTGCAACTGTATCTAGCAAGGTTTTCCCTTTCGGCGTAGATCAAATGTCTGACAAACACGCATTGTTCAATATGGTTAATTAATCTTCTTTTTCTAACAGAAGATTCATAGCAAACCATCCCCAATTAATCAAATAATTCCTTATTCAACAACCTTGCAATAATGCGAAATATGCATATCTGGAAATGCGGCAGAATCTTGGGCAGCGCCGCGGCATCATCTAACCTTAGTGGCCGCAGCCAAGGTGAACCACAGACGCCCCTCGTTGGCGCCCTACGCCCTAAATTGCAGCCGCAGATGGCAATCTCTCAGCCAGTCACCCAGCTCCCATGTCTGCCCATCAAGCGGTCGCCCGAGAGTGTCTCCGAGGGAATACCCCCCCACCCCCACCCCTCTCACACACTCCGAGGGAATACCCCCCCCCCCACCCTCACACACACTCCGAGGGAATACCCCCCCCCCCCCTCACACACACTCCGAGGGAATACCCCCACCCTCACACACACTCCAAGGGAATACCCCCCCCCCCACCCTCACACACACTCCGAGGGAATACCCCCGCCCCACAAACACACCAAGGAAAACCCCAATCTTCCTTCCATAATGCAATAATCCACGGAGCAAAATTCTCTTTTTCTTGCAGGCAAGTTATAACTTCTCTTTTTAACGTTTAAGATTCGTAAAAGCCTTGCCTTGACTAGCTTTACTATATTTAATCTTTCTTTCCTCCATAACAAGGAATCCTTGCGGACCCTTTAACTCTACTCCGAGTCCCACGAGACCGCGCGCCTAAAATTTCATCTCTTTTGTATGCAAATGCCGTAACCAAAATCTGGGTAGTTACGGCCCTTAAGACGATGATAAATTCGGGCAGCGCCTCGAGCACACTAAGTGGCGGGTGGAGGTCCGTACCCAAGCCGTGACACTAGCCTCTACCTGGCAACCTCCTCTGCGCCTAAGCCCTCCCTACTCAACAACGGACACGGGCGGCGCCCCACCACTCTTACCTGGGAACAAACACTGCGACAAGAGCGCCCCTGCCACGGCCTCTACCAGAGATCGTCAACAGTGCCTTGCGACGCTCCTTCCATCCTTCTGCGCCAGCCAGCACCCCCGTGCTGAATCCTACTTGACAACACACACTACCATTGCCCCCCCCCCCCCCGTCTCTGTCCCGACAGCCACTACCGGTGTTCATAATAATCGCAGACGAAAAAAGTCCCGCGCCCCAGCAATGCATTCCGTTCCCACACACTCAAAGCCGGTACCAATCCAGACGTCACCGTCTCGGCCGCTCGAGTGCACGTCGCTCGCTGGTCGACACAAGTCCACTCGCCAACACAGTTCCCAGTAGCACGGACAGCCCACCATCAGCGCCTCCAACAAGTGATCTAGTTATTAGGCCCGAACCAGTTGGGGCGGCGAGTCATTACCTTGGTGCGCGCCTGAAGGTAATCATTAAAATGTTAGCGGTGCATGTACTGGGCCAGATTATCACCCCACCAGCTACCGTGTTGGCCCGCACGTCCCCTCGGGCGCAGCCGCTCTCATGAGGCGCCCTTGCACGGACACCTCGTAAACCTTTAGACACCTTAAACGAGACTTCACTCTCGTACCCTTGCGCAGAGCCGACTCCCCCAAGAACGCTGGCAGTCTCGGTGCTGCGACGCTCGTGCCACCACCTTTCATACGCCCACTCGGCTTTACCCCAAGATTTCGCTAGGGAATACGCCATCTCTGTCTCTGCATGGCCTCCGCCCCCGGCCGTGCATGAGCTATGATCATGCCCGTCGCACCCACTCTCCACACCGCCCTCCGGCTATCATGCACGGGTTAGCAGTCTCGCCTCGTCCTACATGCATTAACCAAACACATGCATGATTCCATAACAGTCCGCAATGACCGGAGGAAGAGGTCGTGTCTTTCTTGGCAGCGCTTCACGGCAATGACACTCACAGGCGTGCAGAATACGAAGTGACACGTCCGCACTTGGCTCGCCTTGCTAGTCCTCATAGCAATCTCCAACCATGCAATAATACGTGGTTCCTATCAATCCACAATCACATCCAATAACAAAAGAGGTACTCAGCAAATAACCAGTTATTTTCCTCTTTGTTACGTCACTGAAAAATATATATATATACATCACAAGCAGTTCTATAAAAATATCGACAATATGTGTACAAAAACAAGAAAAGGAAAAGGGAAGTGATTGCAGAACAAAGCCTTCCCATCCCAGAGTTCCGAGGGAGCGCATCCCGCCTTCCATAAAAAGCCGAGGGAGGCATCAAAATCCGTCGCGACCGGAGATCAAAGCATCCAAAGCCACTTTATCACTCGTTCCCTATTGTAAGATCGGTTTTCAGCCTTTGACATCCTTCGCGAGTGATCATGGCCAAATTCATATATAACGCTGAACTTTGGCCATCTTGTTTACCCCCGTGCGAGGCAGAACAGTTTTCATTACTTCCACCTGCAAAACCACTTCCATAAAGCAGCCATTTCACTCCTATCAAACGGCGTATTTTTAGTCAGACCACTAACCCTGCAAAACCCTTAATCCCTACAATGACATATCATCAAAAGAAACCACCAGTCTGTGGGTGGTATCAACGACCATACCTCATGACCAAAGGTGTTATCATCCTCATTCGCGTTACCTTTTCAAATCATGGGTGTCGAGAGAGACACTGAAAGGATAAGTCGTCTTGGTGGCCTCGTGTGGACTCGTCTGGACGACACACTACCCAAGGAACGACTCAACTTGGTCGCGCCAGGCACACAGCAGCCATCAATACCCATCAATACCCATCAATAATCATCAATACCCATCGAATCCCATCAAGGGCAATGGCGTTCTTACGTTGTGATGAGCTGTAACCTCACCCTTGGTACTTTCCTTTTTTTCTTGTTGTGTTTTCTCATCTTCTGTTTTCTGGTCTCTCCCTCCACCTTTCCCATTCTTTCTCACAATCCTTGCCGCAATTTCTTCATTCTTCCACACGTCAGTTTTCTTTGCGTTTACTTTATTTTCTTTCGTCCTTTTTTCATCGAAACGTTTCACCATCTCGTCCTCGGCCTCGAACTCAAAATAGTCCCTTTCCCTGACCACTCCTCAATTCCTTTAAATCTCTTCCTCAGTCCGGCTTCTGACTAGGCCGTCGCGGGGGGATTCGCACAAGGAGAGCGCCGAACAGGTGAGCTTAAAGCTCTGCTTATAGAGAGCGCATCGGTGTTTATGGGTCAGTGGTTCCCGGGGGATGGTATTGCTATGAGTGGCGGCTCTATTACAGGGATCGACAAGACTGGGAATTGTTTGCCTTTGTTTATCGACGATGTAAATGGGTTGGATGTTGTCACTCTATCAGCTCATATTCATGTGCGAATGTATGTGTGTGCGAATATGTGTGTGTGTGTGTGTGTGTGTGTGTGTGTGTGTGTGTGTGTGTGTGTGTGTGTGTGTGTGTGTGTGTGTACACATGTGTATGTGTGTGTGTGTTTGAGTGTGTGTACGCATATTGGCATAAGTATGTTTATGGGTAAGCGTATGGTTATACATAAGGATAAGGGTGTATATATATATGGATATGCATATGCGAATATGTGCAAGAGTGAGAGTGCAATATCGTCAGCATACACTCAGTGGCAGGGTAGGGCGCACATTCCCGCTAAGGAGCCAATGGCCGCGGGCGTGGTAGTCTTGCCGCGGAAAAAAAGGCCAAAAAAGGGAGGCTGCCTCGGTCTCCCGCGTCAGACCCAGCTGGGCGAGACAACGAATCCACAATGACGCCACGTGGATTCCTCCTCCCCTTGCATCAAGCGGGAAACACAAGTGGGACCCTTACGCATCGCAACGCAGTCTCGTCCTCTGGGGGGAGAGAGAGAGAGAAAAAAAAAAAACTTTCCCTTTCACACGCACATCCTGGTCTGCTACGGCTGCCCGCAAAATTCTCCTTCCGATCACAACAAGACCACGCTTCCGGCCATTAACTGTGGGAACCTTGGTCTCAAAGTCATCGCTGTTGTTTATCGATTTATGGGTAATCACCCCAATGACTGAGTGGATAATTAATTAATTGACACACACACTCTCTCTCTCTCTCTCTCTCTCTCTCTCTCTCTCTCTCTCTCTCTCTCTCTCTCTCTCTCTCTCTCTCTCTCTCTCTCCATAGGATTTGACTGTATGTGCGTATGAAGAGAAGAGAAGAGAAGAGAAGAGAAGAGAAGAGAAGAGAAGAGAAGAGAAGAGAAGAGAAGAGAAGAGAAGAGAAGAGAAGAGAAGAGAAGAGAAGAGAAGAGAAGAGAAGAGAAGAGAAGAGAAGAGAAGAGAAGAGAAGAGAAGAGAAGAGAAGAGAAGAGAAGAGAAGAGGAGAGAAGAGAGAAGAGAGAAGAGAGAAGAGAGAAGAGAGAAGAGAGAAGAGAGAAGAGAGAAGAGAGAAGAGAGAAGAGAGAAAAGAGAAAAGAGAAGAGGAGAGGAGAAAAGAGAAGAGAAAAGAGAAGAGAGGAGATAGAGAGATGGGGGGAAGAATAAAGTGGTGCCCCGATAGACAACTGGACGAACAGACATGTTTAGATGATAAATATACATGCAAGTATAATACTTGCCAATGGTGTATCTATTCGCGCGCGCACGCACACACGCACACACACACACACACGCACACACGCACACACGCACACACGCACACACGCACACACGCACACACGCACACACACACACACACACACACACACACACACACACACACACACACACACACACACACACACACACACACACACACACACACACACACACACACACACACACACACACACACACACACACACACACACACATATATATATATATATTTATATATATATATATATATATTTTTTTTTTTTCCAGTCACTAAATTGTCATCGCCGAAAGGCTCACCTGCGCTTGCCTCTGCGCCTTCGTTCGCGTTGCTTTACAAACCTTCAACACCTCAAGTAAACACGGCGTATGCACCGCCTTGGCCCACGCCAGGTGAATCCAGGTGTGCACATGACTCCGTGCGGAAGGGCCAGCGTGCACATCCCATGGTGGCTGCGCAGTGTACACAGCGTAGCACAAACATGGCGGTGTGCTAACATTTCTATAACCACTCGTCCTCGCGACCCACCTGCCCCGTCAACTTCACTCACCTGTGGAGAGACAAAAGAAACATGTTAAAAGAAAAAAATAAATAAATCCCTCCAACACTCTACGCAAATATCAACACACAACGCGAGTACGAGTTAAACATTGTGGCCGCGCCTGCATACAGAGACGGAACAATCGAGAATACAATACAGATTGGTCGCTTCAAAACACGTTCGGCCGACGAGACGCATCGCAATGAGTACACACCCGAACTCTCTCTCTCTCTCCTCTATCAGCTTCTTTGTCCGCGCCTCGCACTCGCACACAGCGTCGGGAAAGTTACGACGGGGGAACAACACTGCCAAACCAACGAGGACAGACAGGGTTCATTCCCAGCCTTCCTTCTACACTGTCCTACCTACTACCGATCGTGACCAATGACAGTGGTAGGAACAGCAAGAGAACCCGAGAAGTGGGAGAGGGTCACCACCGGAGCACTGACAACCTTGAATTTTAGTTAGCCCTTGTCACAGGCTACGAGTCCCGACCGCCGAACGACCGCCGCTGAATGGGCTGCGTTTGGTCCATTTTCCATCTGGTGAGGACACTGGGAAGGAGTGGGGGGGGGGGGGTCGAGAGGATTAACAATAGAAACAGTGTCCCTTATTCAAGGTAGTCTCAAGTCATTTTTTATCTACGTTTTTCTTAAGTGTCTCTGTCTCATTTTATATCATTATGGCATAATAAAATCAAAATTTGCAGATAAAAAAAAATAAAAATCATCAGGGGATCAGTATAACTTCCACTCGAAAATTCACATTTCCATTCTTTCTTTACGAAAACATTTCTTAAAACCTCGGGGAAACTACGAATTCCATTTACAGATAACAAGAAAACTTTTGATAAGGAGTTTTAGACAATTAAAGCCAAGGTAGACGCCATGGCAAAAAAAATCGCACAAAAGCGCGCACACAATATGATCAGTGTCTCGGAAGATTACGGACAGGGCTAAGAATAGGAAGAAAAGGAAGACAAAGGGGAAGGAAGGAGAGAGGCTGGGAGGAAAGAGGGGGAGGGGGGAAATGAGAGGCGGGTGAGTTGGGAGAGAGGGGGAGAGAGAGGGAGAGAGAGGGAGGGAGAGGGAGAGAGGGAGAGAGGGAGAGAGAGGGAGAGAGGGAGAGCGGGAGAGAGAGGGAGGGAGGGAGAGAGAGAGAGAGAGAGAGAGAGAGAGAGAGAGAGAGAGAGAGAGAGAGAGAGAGAGAGAGAGAGATATGATGGGGGGAAAGGGTGGAGTCCTTAAGAAACGAAGGGCGAGACAGCTCTTTAGCGCGATCCGGGGAGACCCCCGACGGCGACCCCACAAGGATGTCTCCGCAAGGACTCAGCGGGAGGGCTTCGGCCGTGAACCAGCGCGCCTTGTGTCTGCTCGGAGGGATGGAGACAGTGATGGAGATAGGATGGCAGCGATGGAGAGCGGATCGCGGAACTCACGGGGGACAGATGGCGGGATGAAGGAGATGGGGGGATGGGGGTGGAAGAGGGTTAGGCGCGCCCACTGTAACAACCGCCGCCAGTCAGCTGTTCCATCCTACACCGCAGCCTGGACGGGGTGCGGAAGGAAGAGCCTAATAGCCATTACCTTTAGCAATAGGTAAAACGGAGTCATGTGCATAAAAACACCTTTAAAAAAATACACGCAGACGTAAGGCGACATTTCAATAAATTCAAGTAGACCTGAATCAATGAACGTGCCATACAACTGCACTAGCATGAAGATAAAAATATTTTCAAAATCCTCACCTCTATAAATAGCAAACGGCCCGAATAAAACCCGCTCTACAAACAATACAAAAACTATAAAATGAATATTGGTCGTAAAAAGAGCCATCGACATTCGCATCTCATCGCTTTGATTTCTTTCTCATCCAATCTAGTGAATATGTATGGCAGAGCTTATGGTAGCTTACATGCCATCGACTCACGCATAGCAAACATTCACGAATTAAAAGAACAATCCGCAGATTTAAGAGGGAGATTCGCATATGAATGGGAGACACACAGTTACGAGATCTACCGAGTGTGAAGTTGTGCAAGTATAAACTACGCGGCCCGAAAAGGTACGAGATGCAGAGAGGGCCATAGTGAAAGGGCCGTCGGGAGGGGAGAAGAGGGGGGGGGGGGGGTGAGAGACTGGTTTGGGAAACATCGAACTGCAGACCGAGGCGCCTGTTGGTGCAATCTACTGCGCCCGTAAACAAGACGCGGGGAAACGGTGGCTGCAGCTGGGGCACTAAATACAATTTGCATATGTTCCGTGTCGAACTACACCATTCACGGTCGGGCTGGTCACCAACCGATGCCGGTAACGAGAGGCAGTTACGCAGCGGCATGACGTAAAGTGAATGACTACGCTGATCTATGTATCGATACACGCTTATGTCAAGGTCACTTCCCCCCCCCCCCTCCTGTTCTCTCCCCCAACCGGTGACCCAGCATGCTATTCAAGAGGATATGGAGTGAACTTACAATATCTAATAAACCCTTGCCAATCTTTCAATATCATGTGACAGCCCTACTCCTGGAAAGGCCAGGTTCTCGACCTGACGTAGTGGACGTTCGGCGGCGCCTCCACCGCGTACCCGATGACGTCACTCTCCCTCTCCGCTGATCTTGGACTTTGCGCCATTTTCGGGTTCAGTAGAGTTTGAGTAGGATGAGTGAGTGAAGACCAAGACGGTGGACAGAAATTTGGTTTTGTAACAATGTGAGCAGGTGGAATAAATGCAGAGGGAAAGAAAGTGGCCGATTAGGAAGAATCGGGTTTGAAATCGAGAAGGTTTTGGCGGTCGAGGCAAGTACGCCATAAAAATCAGCTTAACCGTTCTAGAAATAAATGGCTTGTAGCTTTCGTGGTATGTCGCATCAGCTACGGCCGCTTTGGGCTCATGTCCCATTCTTCAACTTTCCCCATCCCCCACCACCTTCCCCAACCCACCCCACCACGTTCAAAATCCCCCCTACCTCGCCTTCGATTAGAATTGGCAGTACAGCCCCTCCACCAGGGCCGCGGCAGCACCCGAGGGCGACTGGCCGGGCCATCGCCGCAGCCTCGCTCATCAGCCGAAAACCAACACTTTGCTCGCCCTTAAAAGGATGCTGCCCCGACAGGCCAATCTGCAGCGGATCCTACCACCCCCCTGGACTAGAGGAGGGGTACCCGTGACTGGCCCATGTCGGAGCTACGTCGTGTTGCGTAGATCTCAAGGCGACCTTGCCTCGTGTCGTCGTCCTGCGCGGATTTCAACCGTGCAATACCACCTCGGTTGAACTCGTATGGAAACGACACTTCCCATGCATAAACTACGCCGTCGCCACGAGCACAAAGGAAGACGCAGAAAGATTCAGCGATTCGTGGTAAAGTTTGGAGTCGGACCTCCGAACCCCTCCCCCCCACACCTATCCTATCTTACGTTAGGTTCCTACCTGGCGTCTGCCCCTGCTCGTTATGCACTCCCCGTCCTCTTCCACCATAACCCAAGTCCTCCCTCTCTCCCCCTTCCCGTCGCTCCTCGCCCTCCAACATTCGGGTGCAACAAAACAAGACGCGCCCCCTCGAGACCCTCCTTCACCTGCTTAGGTTTTACTTCCTTTGCAAGTCCTAAGCCCAACTCCCTTGCCGCCTCTGGACCGTTGCTAAGATGCAAGTCCCTGTGCGCTAGCACTGGCCGCAGAAAAGCGTCGAACGAACAGCGTGAGCCGCGCCACACTGACCTCCGCTAATTTGTTCTTCAGCGACCAACATGTTCTGACGTGGCCAGGCCAGTACTTATGTTGGAGGCGCAGCGGGGGAAGGCGCACCGCAGCCGCACATACGACAGCATCACAGACCCGCTGCACATTCCACTGGCATGGCGGATAGCTAATCCGCCAACTTCATACATGGCTTTAGCTGCTCTCATCTGTGGGACACGTGAGCCACAAGCTAAATGACTCCACGCAGACTCTGTTCCCACGTCCCAATGTGACACGGGCATGTCCAAAGTGACATGCATGCCATTTATATGGCTCAGGGATGGAGATGAAGGTGACGGTAACGGAGGAGGAGGAGGAGGAGGAGGAGGAGGAGGAAGAGAGAGGAGGAGGAGGTAGAGAAAGGAAGTAGAAAGGGAAAAAGGTGAAGAGAGAGGGGAATCCGACAGGGGGAATAAGTGAGTGAGGGGAAGAGGAAGGCGCTCATCACTAAGAAAGAGGGAGAGAGAGAAAGAAAAGAGAAAAAGAGGAGGAGGTTAGTTAGACAGATAGATAGAGAATTAAATGGAGATTGAGAAGATAGACAGAGAGATGATAAAGAAGAAATGGAGGTTAGATAGATCCATAAATAGATAGATAAATTGATAGAGACAGAGATAGAGAAAATAGACAGACAGAGAGAGATAGAAAAGAAGAAGAGGAGAGTGAGAAGAAAGAAGAAAAGAAAGGGAAAGTCCTTAACAAAATAGGATAATGAAAAGGGAAAAGAGATTTTGGAAGGTCTCATAGCGTAAGTAATAGGGGGTAAGAGGAAGGGAAGGGAAAGGGAAATGAAGGGGAAGAAAGGGAAAGGGAAAGGAAGGGAAAAGAAGCGAAATGAAGGGGAAGAAAGGGAAAGGGAAAGAAAGGGAAAGGAAAGGAAGAGAAAGGGAAAGGGCAAACGAAGGGAAAGGAAGGGGAAGGGAAAGAGAAAGAAAAAAATAGGGCAGAGGAGGGAAAGGGAAAGGGAGTGAAAGAGAAAGAGAGGGCAAGGGAGGAGGGGAGAGGGATAGGGAGGGGTGGGGGAAGGTTATCCACTGTCACGGTAACCTCCGCGTCTCCGCCGGAAGTGTGGCCGACCGAGCTTCTTCCGGGTAGATGGGACTTGCGCTTGCTTGATTGGACGGTTGAGGAGGAGGGAGAGAGAGAGGGAGGGAGGGAGGGAG
Source organism: Penaeus japonicus (assembly GCA_017312705.2). Taxonomy (NCBI): domain Eukaryota; kingdom Metazoa; phylum Arthropoda; class Malacostraca; order Decapoda; family Penaeidae; genus Penaeus; species Penaeus japonicus. Next base: position 106,363 of record BOPN01002645.1, on the reverse strand, counting down.
AGGAGAGAGAGAGAGAGAGAGAGAGAGAAGGAGGGAGGAAGAGAGAGAGAAGGAGGGAGGAAGAGAGAGAGAAGGAGGGAGGAAGAGAGAGAGAAGGAGGGAGGAAGAGAGAGAGAAGGAGGGAGGAAGAGAGAGAAGGAGGGAGGAAGAGAGAGAAGGAGGGAGGAAGAGAGAGAAGGAGGGAGGAAGAGAGAGAAGGAGGGAGGAAGAGAGAGAAGGAGGGAGGAAGAAGAGAAGGAGGGAGGAAGAAGAGAAGGAGGGAGGAAGAAGAGAAGGAGGGAGGAAAAAGAGGAGGAGGGAGGAATAAGAGGAGGAAGGAGGAATAAGAGGAGGAGGGAGGAATAAGAGGAGGAGAGAGGAATAAGAGGAGGAGGGAGGAATAAGAGGAGGACGAGGAATAAGAGGAGGAGGAGGAGGAGGAGGAGGAGGAGGAGGAGGAGGAGGAGGAGGAGGAGGAGGAGGAGGAGGAGGAGGAAGAAGAGGAGGAGGGAGGAAAAAGAGGAGGAGGGAGGAATAAGAGGAGGAGGGAGGAATAAGAGGAGGAGGGAGGAATAAGAGGAGGAGGAGGAGGAAGACGAGGAAAAGGAATAAGAGGAGGAGGAGGAAGAAAAAGGAGGAGGAGGAGGAAGGAGGAGGAGGAGGGTGGGAGACAAGGGCGAGAGAGGAGGGGGAGGAGGGGAAGAGAGGTAGGAGAGGAGGGAGAGGGGAATGGAAAGGGGAAGGGGAAGGGGAGGAAGAGGAGAAGAGGAAGGATAAGGGGAAAGGGGAGGGGAAGAAGGAGGAGGAGGAGGAGGAGGAGGAGGAGGAGGAGGAGGAGGAGGAGGAGGAGGAGGAGGAGGAGGAGCAGCAGCAGCAGCAGCAGCGGGGCAGGCGAGGGAGTGCAAGTCAGCGTGTCCTGGCGTCATGCCCACCCCCATCCTTCCTTCCTGTGTGAATGGCACGGGCTATGACTAACGGCGCTGGCACAACACGGTCGTTTCCAAGATATTTACGAGCCGCCAAAAACTTGGGGACACTTTAAATCTCGCTCTCCAGGGCAGAGAGACAGGGCCGCTGACGAGACCTAAACGGAGTCGGCCGTGTCCAATGGCTGCTGTAGCCGGCGGCAGCCACGCCAATTTCTCTCCCCCCCGGAGATGCATTCAAACGCTCCCGGTAAATGACCAGCCACGCGATTCAAATAGTTCAAAGTATGGCTAATCTTGTACCACATCTAAAGGTAATCAGAGGATGGGTGTCGCTCTTCACTTTCACTGCGCATCCTTGGTATAAAAATAAAAAAAATCCTCGTGTCTGTAAGTTCGAATCCTTTTCTGCAGTCGAACTCCGCTTGCACTTAATTTGGAGGAGCCTTAGGAGGAGCCGGCCTTCCCTGGCGGGGATCTACAGCAGGAAGCGCTGCGAGAAGGGATATGGATCAGGCGGAGGAGGAAGGAGGAGGAAGTAAAAGAGGAGGAAGGAAAGGAGGAGGAAGGAGGAGGAGGAGGAGGAATGGAAGAGGGAGGAGGAATGGAAGAGGGAGGAGGAATGAAAGAGGGAGGAGGAATGAAAGAGGGAGGAGGAGGAATGGAAGAGGGAGGAGGAAGGAGGAAGGAGAAGGGAGAACACGAGGACGATGAACGAAAAGTAAAAAACATGAATAAGGAACTGGATAAAAAGGAAACAGTGTAGAAGAATATATCATGACGGCGACGAATTAAAAATGAATAAATAAAGACGAAGCAACAACAATGGGGGAATGAGTTTCAAAACAAGACCGGAGTAAAAAAGTGCGGCGCGCCCACTGGAAAGCAAATCCGTTCACAGCGAGGAAAATTCTGGCGAAACCGAAAGCCGCCCCCAAACTTTTCACTTTCCGTCCCGCAACTTTCCTTCGCGCCGCCATTAGCCAGCACAGGTTTGCACCCCCACCCCTACCCCTAAACTCTACCCCCACCCCACCCCCACAATCCCCGAACGTGGTTCATCATCGCGAAACAAGAACGGGAAGAAGAAAAACATTTAAAACATCATAAAGCGAAAAAAAAACCAGCTCAATGTATGGGTGAGAAGAGCCAACATAGCTATAAAGGAAAATAAATCTAAAGCCTCATCACTCAAGACGTTTCCATCAAAAACAAAATAATAATAATAAAAATACAGAATTAGCACACTTAACATCAGCAGCAATATAGAAATCCCTTTAATTGGTATACAAGTATGTGCTCTTAACAGAAGCTGCGGTGAACAGAGAGACCAGGAACCCTGCTCTATAACTGCATGCAAGCAGCGATAATGCAAAGAGTTAATTAACATTACCGTTAAAAACTCGTTAAACCGCAAGCAGCAAGAAAAAGAAACAAAAAGAAAAAACAACAACACGGGAAGGAGAGAGAAGAAAAGAGCGGAGGAAGAGAGGGTGCAGCAGATTGTGAAAGTTTGGGTGAATTAGGAGGAGAGGAAGGAAAGGAAGATGAAGGACAGGGCAAAGAGACAGGCAAGAGGGAAGAGAGGGAAAAAGTAGGATGGGAGGAGAAGGATGGAGAAAAAGAGGAAGAAATGCAGGAGACTATTCCCCGGTAACAGGGAAGTTAACAAGGGAAGGATGCAGAAGTTAGGGTTCCAACGAGAGATGCTACTGTCATATCAAGGGCCATCTCGAGGCTGGCCTGGTGACTGGCGGCAGGAGCATCGTGGTAAGAGACTCGGCAACTAAAACTTAATCAAATGATGACTTGATCTTTATCAGATAGAGGCGAAACCTGGCCGAGTCCCAGCGTGCACAGCCACCAAGCACGTCAGCGCCCCAGGGCGAGGAGGCCACTGACCAAGATGCTCGTGCAGCCCCATCAGCGACCTGCCTCCAGCTGGCAGACGCTGGGGAGACGAGCCTTGTCAAGCCAAGCAGACGTTCAGCAGACGAGACTCCTGCTGTTGCCGCGGTCTCCTCCTCCTCCTCCTCCTCCTCCTCCTCCACCGCCGCCGCCATCAATACACCGCGCCAAAACCTGTTTCTCCGCGAGCCCGACATTTAAAAACTACACCACACTCCGCATAATGACATAGAGAATCCAGCCTCGCCATATACGTGCACTTGAGGGCTTCACAAGACACCTGATGTCTGCGCGGATTCCGGCCATCCAGCCTCCTTAGTGGAAAGGCTAGACGGCGAAGAACACGACACAAACAAAGAGCAGGAGGAGTCGAGGAACCCAATGCAACGAGGAGGCGAACAAACATCCAAATAGAGCCGAGTCGCCGAGTCGATAAACTTACCAAGTGATCCTGAGGAAGAGTACGGCAAGGAAGGGGCATGGGCGAGGCGAGGCGAGGCGAGGCGAGGGGTATGGGTAAGGGCGAGCAACAACAGGCCGGCTGCGAGGAACCGCAAACAAAGGATATACATTCTACGTACGTACTTGCGAACGTGCTAAAGTACATACTGAGCGACATGCTACATCAGATCTCTATGGTATGCTCTTCCCAATCAAGAGTGTCACGAGAACATATGCTATAACATAACAATACACAATACTACATAGTGGGTCGAACAAGAGAGCTTTAAAAGAAAAAACTAAATGTCCCCCACAGAGATCGGCTCAGCGACCCTTATTCTTATTCTCAAGACATCGGGGAAGGTAAAAACGTGATCAAAATACTGCATTTGCAAATCGGCCAAAAATAAAGAAAGATCCGCTACGCGATGGCCCAAGGGAAAGTCAAAGATTTTCGAAAGACAGCAAGCAACTGCAGCCCATGGAAGCGAAGGAGGGCTATGCAAAACTGTTGCAAGGCAGTGCTGCTCGCAACTGGAGAGCGTGTGTACTCGTGCATGAATGAATGCAGGTGAGAGCGGGAAAGCGATATGAGCATCAAGCAAGCGGAACGTGCTAAAAATAGCAGTTTTACTATCACAAACATGAATGGTTGTAGCAACGACTTGTAGATAAAAGCAGATAGTGCTGTATACACCGCGGTAATAAGAGAAGTATAAAAAAATAAAACAGTATAAATCATCTGGAGCCCACAGGATAGTGTGAACATGACCGTGGGAGGAGGAACTAGTCGTGTAGTAACAAGAGTGGCCGCCAGGGGCCAGAGACCAAGCAACAACAACTCGCAGTCCACCATGACTGGGTGGAATCTCCACCGTCCTGCCAATCCCCTGGGAATGTGTATTCGGGTCGGTTTAGCCTTTGCAGTTGGATGTGAACTGCATATCACGGAAACTTCAGTAGTCAATTGATTTTCATAGATGCAGTCGCGCAACAGCAGAGTAAAAGAGAGAGTGCGGCCTTTTAAGGATCGCGGGCTCGGAAGGCTACACTTGCTCGGACTTTAGTCTTTCTACGAGAGCGCCCGCGTGAAAGCTCTCGAATCCCGAGTGCGAGTCGGTCGAAGTGAAACGTATCGCCGGTCGCGGGAAATGCATCACAAGGACGCTTGGAGCCGCGTCTTTATGGGTCCCGCTCGCGACGCGGCTGTTTCTGGTACACGACGCACGACCCCGTCGAGTAAGAGAGACACATCGTGTCATCCCTCCGAGATGACGCTTTCCTTGCAAGACACGTCCCCGTCGTGTTAGCTGCTGCGAGCCACAGCAATATGTATCGCCCGCGGACTTTAACCATTACTAAATAATTCATGGCAGACGTATTGGACATGAGCTTGCAACGTGACCAACTATAGCTCGGCAAAAGACAATGTACCTCTCTTGCAAATTTCTTGATCTTTTACGGCGCCATTTATATTACTACATCCTTTTCTTCCCTTTGTTTTAATACATTCCATCTAAAATCTCCAAATCTCAACTCCCCCCGTAAGAGAAGAGTCTATCAGCTCTCGACGGGAGAAGCAGAGGGAGAGCGGGACCTCCTCGCCCGCGAGGCACGGCAGCGAAAGTTACTAGGTTACTGGGGTCGAAAACCATCCAGGAGTACCGGGCAGCTGGGCACACAGGGAGCAGTGTCCAGGCAAGAGAGGCCTATACAAGAATCTCGACCAGGATATGCAGATGAAGTGGCTGCCTAGGCACCCTCCGGAGAATCGGAATTCCAAAGAAGGGTATCCTGATACAAAATCCCCAGGCGACCGACTTTGCATTTGCACACTCAATGCTTCCACCACGATCCAGGGCCGCACGGGAAGGTAAGGGAGAGCATCCGGGCGGTCATCCACGGGCGTGAAACGACGAGGGCGAGGAGAGGGAAAGTGGTCAGGCCAGTTACACAGTGCCGGGTCACTCCGGCCCGTAAACTTTCCCACGACAAGAATGCCACTCAAGGACTCTTTCTTGGGCCTTCGCAGCCAGCCCACGGCGGAGGTGCGTTCGGAGAGGGAGAGGGAGAGGGAGAGGGAGAGGGAGAGGGAGAGGGAGTGGGAGAGAGAGAGAGAGGGAGAGGGAGAGGGAGAAGGAGAGGGAGAGGGAGAGAGAGAGAGGGGGGGGCGAGAGAGAAAGAGAGATAGATAGATAGATAGTTATAAAAAGAGAGCGGGAGGGAGAGAAAGAGAGAGAGAGAGAGAGAGAGAGAGAGAGAGAGAGAGAGAGAGAGAGAGGGGGGGGGAGAGAGAGAGAGAGAGAGAGAGAGAGAGAGAGAGAGAGAGAGAGAGAGAGAGGGGGGGAGAGAGAGAGAGAGAGGGGGAGGGGGAGTGGGAGTGGGAGTGGGAGGGAGAGAGAGAGAGAGAGAGAGAGAGAGAGAGAGAGAGAGAGAGAGAGAGAGAGAGAGAGAGAGAGAGAGAGAGAGAGAGAGAGAGAGAGAGAGAGAGAGAGAGAGAGAGAGAGAGAGAGAGAGAGAGAGAGAGAGAGAGAGAGAGAGAGAGAGAGAGAGAGAGAGAGAGAGAGAGGGAGGGGACAGAGAGAGAGAGAGAGAGAGAGAGAGAGAGAGAGAGAGAGAGAGAGAGAGAGAGAGAGAGAGGGGGGGGGGGGGAGGGGGAGGGGGAGGGAGAGAGAGAGAGAGGGAGAGAGGGAGAGAGAGAGAGAGAGAGAGAGAGAGAGAGAGAGAGAGAGAGAGAGAGAGAGAGAGAGAGAGAGAGAGAGAGAGAGAGAGAGAGAGAGGGGGGGGGACGAGAGAGAGAGAGAGGGGGGAGGGGGAGGGGGAGGGAGGGAGGGAGGGAGAGAGAGAGAGAGGATGGAGAGCTCCCAATTTAAGATATGCCGCCGAATAAAGGAAACCACATGCTAACATGGCACAGAATGAAGAGAGCCAGGGCCGAGAAAGGGTCCGAACTCCCCTCCACACACCTGTAAGACACGCCCCCCCCCCCTCCTCATCGCACTTCAGTGCTTGCGGCGTAGCGGCCAGTGACCAGCGACGGACTCCCACGACCGCCAGTGAAGCGTATCCCCGAGATCAAGATGAGGAAGTACTAAAATACTCAAGGCGT
>BOPN01002645.1:70000-95000 GCA_017312705.2 Penaeus japonicus | reverse complement strand
CTCCAAACTTCATAAAGCCCTTTCTGCATCACAGAGTTCGTATCTGCAAGTTGTGGCTCTTGCGTTATCAGTGGCATAAAAAAAATATTGGTCATGATTGTCTCGCAGGTAAAACGATCTCTCCGGAGTAAGCTAAGAAGAAAGCGAATTGCTTCCACGCCGCATGGCCTTTCTGCCCAGGCCTGTCATTACGAAGAGCTGGCCAGCTGGCTTTCCTAAACTCAGGAAATCAAAATGCTGGAATCAACCACAGAAGTAGTGAGGCCCCGTGGGAAGAAGACCTTGAACGCGTCCGCCATCGTAACACTCCCTGTGAAAGGAGGAGGAACTCTCCGGTGTGACGTCCACCTGATCGGCAGAAAGGGGATGCGGACGAACCGATCCCGCAGCGAGGAAAGGCCCTGTCTGGGTGGATGCGGGAGAGGACGCGGATAGTGGGTGGGACAGCTGGAAGAAAAGTGGGGAGATGTAAGAAAAAATAAGACGTGAGAAAAATGGAAGAAAACTTAAAAAAAAGTTGATCAAATATTTGGAAAAGTGGAAAAGAATGAGAGAGTAAAATCTAATAAGACGAAGAAAAAAAGAACGCCCGTATAAGGAGGAACGAAAAGGATCAGGGAAACCACAAATACCGCCGTGAAGGAGGACTACGGAGGCCGTGAGCGGGGCATCCACACGTCTAATGACCGGGTCGGGGCAGAGAACACTACAATTAGCCACAGCTCGACTTTATCTCGCGGCCACTTAGCGCACACAGGTGCTCGCTCGGCCGCCGCGACCCAAGTCGAGAGGTGTCGAGTCGTGGCCGAGTCGATGTGCGGGCGTGCGAGTCCGATTGCAATGCAATGAAGCCATTGCCGCTCAAACCAATATGTCACACGCAACGATCAATAACGATCAACAACCGCCCCCCCCAATATAATAAATAAATAGACTAATAATCTAAAATCTAAACATGGAAATGAAAAATGCAATATCGCCGTGTATGAATTAAAACACTATTAAAAAAAAATAGACACCGCTCTTCAAAAAAAGGATAAAAGATATTGAAAATTAAAAGAAAAAAATGGGAGATTTCGGGCCAGCTCAATCCAGCAATCGGTCCTGCAGCGCCGCACGGAGACTCAAAGGCAAAGGACAAGAGGCCGCATTGCCGCCGCACCCACGCCCAATCCAATGCCAATGGCACGCCCAAAAACCGCCACGGCCGGAGTGGGATCTTCATACTGAACAGGACGGAGGGGGGGAGGGAGGGGGAGGGAGGGGGGAGGAGAGGGGAAAGGGGAGGCGGAATAGAAGGGGATGGGGGAAGGGAAAAGGGAAAAGGGGGAACGGATAAGGGGAGGTAAACGGGAAGGGAAAGGGAAAGGGAGGTACGAACACGCGGTAACTCGGATGCCAAGCGACCGTTTTCCTTGCACCCCATTGCAAAGGTAACAAGACTCAGTTGACAAAACCATCATTAGTAAGTTCATTTCGGAGAGCATTTTCAGCAATATCGGAACTTCATTATAGAAGTAACAGCAAGAGGACCGCATCATCCCTTGACAAAACAAAATGAAAACAAAACCATGACATTAAACGAAACTCTCAGAGAAAGGAAGACTTAAATTCACAGACTTTATATTCAATCTCCTCCCAAAAAATCGGAGCGCGCTACCTGGCGACCCAAAACAAGAGAGAAGGAAGCAGAGGAAGAACAAGGGAGAGCAAGGGATTTTCGAAAGGCAATAAAATCCCTGGAGGCTCTCCGAGCAAAGGTCACACGCAAATCCCGAAGACAAATAACTCCTCCAAGACGCCGTCGCAGGCTCGGGGCTCCGGAGACGCCAGTCCTTGGTAATTGTCGGGAATGACGTTGGCATTTCAAGGGGAACGAAAGAGGAGGAGGAGGAGGAGGAGGAGGAGGAGGAGGAGGAGGAGGAGGAGGAGGAGGAGGAGGAGGAGGAGGAGGAGGAGGAGGAGGCTCCGGAGACGCCAGTCCTTGGTAATTGTCGGGAATGACGTTGGCATTTCAAGGGGAACGAAAGAGGAGGAGGAGGAGGAGGAGGAGGAGTTAGAAAGGGAAATAGACCAGGAGAAAAGGGGGGGAAAGCCGAGTGGAAAGAGGAGTGCAAAGCCCTGCAAGGTAAACAGAACATCCCACGGGAGATAACAGAGCCACGGAAGGGAGAAACGTAAGAGAAATGCGTCCCGCAAGAGAAGCATCCCGGGAACAGTGAGCGCGGAGCCCCTCCTCCCGAGGCGGCGGCAAACTAAACAAAACGCAAGAGTTCGCGTTCCAGCAACGCTCGGACGCGCATCGCCAAGAAAGCGCAGCCACGTTCTCAGCCGAGACGCCGAGCGTGAAGGTGGCGAGTCAATGTCTTCGCCAGCTTCCCACGGTGGCCGGAGCGAGGGGGACGCACTCCACGCTCCGTAGCGGCAGTCGGGAGGCGATCGCGTCGAGGCGTTTCGCTTTGCTGAATGGCGTGGGCGGCGTGGCGCTTAAGCCTTCGTAGCCTTGATATAGCCATCTCTCGTCTGTTTGGTTTTATCATCAACAAGTGATTATAATTCGAATGAGCTCTGTAATTTAATCCAAATCTCAATTAACTACACTCTCTTACAATGTATCATTACCGAGAGGGTCCAAACCGAGCCGCCACACTACTCATTACCGTATAATCTGACGCAAAAAATGTGAATCCTTAACGATCTTATGAAACAGGTTTGGTATGTCCTTCTTGTTACAACCTGTCTTGAAGGTGGAGACCGTCAGCCAGGGACCCTAATGCCAGCCCCGCGGCCTGCCTCCCTCCCTTCTGTCAGTGACGTCATCACACTACACTCTTGCGTACACAAACATTTCTGCCCACGCTTGCAATACACGGTCATCGCCGTCTGGAAATGCCTTCCCTAGGTGTTTAAATGCGTCTCGCTTCCATCTCATTCTACACATTCGAAGAAGTCTTGAGATCATAAAAACGGGGTGAAATTCTCAGAGGTATGTGCCTGGGCGCGGTTCTACTCGCCTGTCTATTTTGTCTAACTGTCCACACACCTTCGTCCACCTGCCTCTCTGCCTATACTAGGACCGATCCACTCACTCATCCACTCATCCACCCATCCATCCGTGTATCAACCCATCTCCGATATCACTGGTCCATGGCATATCCTGACACACAAGTCGCAGTCCTCCGCCACTTGCACCGCGTACCCTCGACGTACCTAAGCGCGTCCTCTGTCCCTCGCACTCAAACGCCCTTCCGTGCATAGGAGCCCCGCCCTCTCCGACTGTAAGTCTCTTCTTTCATAGACACTAGGAACAACCAATATCCCGAACAGACAGACAGACAGACAGACAGACAGACAGACAGACAGACAGACAGACAGACAGACAGACAGACAGACAGACACAGACAGACAGACAGACACAGACAGACAGACAGACAAACAAACAAAACACACACACACACACACACAAAAGTACAATACAAGCGTACAAGCACACGCTCAGTTTCCTATGCATAGTCGATTAGTCTTTGCGCATTCCCTCCATAATTTAATTCACAAAGTCTCTCTCGCAAGCAGGAGGGAAGGACTACTTGAGGACGGAGGAAGGGAGGAGGAGAGAAGGAAGGAAGAAGGGAGGGGGAGAGAAGGAAAGGAGAGAGAGGGAGGGAGTGTATATAAGATAACTTTACTAGAACCTCACATTTCTACTATGGCTTTCGGTAACTTTTACCAGATAAAATGCAATGTAATATCTGGAGATTGGCATTTGGTCGTGCATCCCCAGGAGTTTCTTTACAATGGCTCATGTTGTGACATCAAAACAAAAAGCAAAACTGAATCTAAACTCCATGAGCCTACATCTTTAATTACGACTTAAAATAAACGCTTCAAAGACGTTCTACTGAAACTTTTCTTGGGCGCACAGATCATTCCATTGATCGCATACAACAATCCCACCTTTCAGCGATTACATATTCCCACCCTTCATCCAACGCATACAGCATTCCCATCCTTCATCGATAAAATTGTTACTCCCCGATTTCCCGCTGGATCGGATCCCTTGGTCCACATCCCACGGCCATTCCACTTCCTTGAAAGCTCATCCTGGCAACATCCTCCCGCATCGCTGGCCAGCAAGCAAATTAGCGGTCGGTCCCCGTCTGTGCACAAAGGAGGTTATCCTGTGCGGAGCGATGGACATGCAGAGCAGAGGGAGAGAGGGCGAGGGCGAGGCATGGGGGGGGGGGGGGGGGTGACGCCGGAAGAACTACTCGGGTACTCGCCGGGGACACACTCGGGGCAGAATGGCCAAGACAAAGGGCGTGAAGAGCCCGGCAGCCACAAAGGGTTCAAGTGGCGGCTGCTCAGCAAGACGGCGTGTGATATTGGTGTCCTTCTGCGGCGACCGTGGCAGAGCGCCGGGGGCAAAAGGCAGAGGGGCTCGGCGGAGGCGGCGGCGGCGGTCGGAGGAGGAGGGGCAGGGGTGACTGCCGGGGCAAGAGGTAGAGGAAATGCCAAGACTTGGACATCCGCCGTCCCTGCAATACAATCGCCCTCTTCCGCTCTCACCTGCGCCCTCGGGACTATCTGCCACACAGGTACTTCGCGCACATCACGCACGTCCCAGGACGTTCACCTCCGCTACCTTCACAGTCAATGTTCTTCTCTCCTTAATTACCCTTCCCGGGCCTCGAAAGCCGTTCGATTCTTTCAGCCTCATTTTCACATTTCTCTGGTCTTTGTTTTGTTTCAAAGCATATTCTCCAGTTTTCTTTTTGTTTCTCTTTGTGCGATTATGCGCTCGTATGAAGATGGAAGAACAGTACGCTTAAAAACGTGTGAATCTAACTCGCATTTTATTCCCAGGTACAGAGTCTGCATCCCTTCTGTGCAGCAAAAAAGGGGAACCATAATCAAATATTCCCTACATTAACAGCAATTACGAAATCTGCGCCCTTTACTACCTTATTAGCTTACCCCAACAAACAAAAAATTGTCTGCGGGTCTATCTGGCAGATGACAAAAAATAACAATTACTGATTATAACACAAAAGACGAACCGTCAAGGGCACCGCAGAGCAGGGCCCTCGGGGTATGGGGGACAACCATAACAAGTGGATAAAATATGACTATAAAAAATATTGATGGGGTTACTGAGGAACTTTCTACCAAGGGAAGGCGGGGACGCGGTAAAATGGCCGAGAGGGGTCCCTGGCAGAGGGATGAAGGGGGGGGGGGAGACTCCCGCCCTCTAAAACGTCTCCAATAACACAAGTGTCCAGGTATACCACACAGACCTAGTAAGAAAAGTATTCAAGGAGCCTTTAAGGCCACTGTCCGGGGAGCAGGGAGAGGGTTTGACTAGGGGGAGGGAAGGAAGGTCAGTACACGACCCTTTCCTTCTCTCTGACCGCCGGGGTGTGTGTGGGGGGGGGGGGGCACTAAAAAATGGTTCGGAACATCATGGCCAGTTTCACTTCATTTCCATAATTTTAAATTCACAAAACAAACCACAAGCAGATATGTATCACCAATGACGCTTCAGCCAATGACGGCCATCACGGACAGGCCGAGGACGACGGAGAGGCAAGGAGACTGGGACGCATGTGCTAGGTGAGAGAGAGAGAGAGAGAGAGAGAGAGAGAGAGAGAGAGAGAGAGAGAGAGAGAGACACAGAGACAGAGAGAGAGAGAGAGAGAGAGAGAGAGAGAGAGAGAGAGAGAGAGAGAGAGAGAGAGAGAGAGAGGGAGGGAGGGAGGGAGGGAGGGAGGGAGGGAGGGAGGGAGGGGAGGGAGGGAGAGAGAGAGGGAGGGAGGGGAGGGAGGGAGGGAGAGAGAGGAGAGAGAGAGGGAGAGGGAGAGAGAGAGGGAGAGAGAGAGAGAGAGAGAGAGGGAGAGAGAGGGAGAGGGTGAGGGGAGAGAGAGAGAGAGAGAGAGAGAGAGAGAGAGAGAGAGAGAGAGAGAGAGAGAGAGAGAGAGAGAGAGAGAGAGAAATAGAGAGAGAGAGAGAAATAGAGAGAGAGATAGAAATAGAGAGAGAGAAAGGATAGAAATAGAGAGAGAGAAAGGATAGAAATAGAGAGAAAGAGGGAGAGGGAGAGGGAGAGGGAGAGAGAGGGAGAGGGAGAGGGAGAGGGAGAGGGAGAGGGAGAGGGAGAGGGAGAGGGAGAGGGAGAGGGAGAGGGAGAGGGAGAGAGGGAGAGGGAGAGGGAGAGGGAGAGGGAGAGGGAGAGGGAGTATAATTGTTGGCGAGATACGAAGAAGGAAAGGAAGGTATAGGTGTTACTTAAATGGGCTTATATCAGTCGTTAAAAATACATTGGGTGGCTGGGGATGGCCACGGCGCGTCCGAACAAGAGAAGGAAAAAGGCAGAGCATTTGGGCGGGCGGGAGAGGAGGAACTACACATTTATTCTTACCAAAGCATCATTATTTCTCGACTCCCATGAATACATAACGGCCCCAAGTATGGCATCCCAATGGGTTATAAACATGTTTCCTTAAAAGACCCAATCTATCTTAATAGTAATCTTTGGGGTATGTATAATTGAGGTTGTGATAACATCTGCTGGACCCTTGTAAAGACACCATGCTGATCAGGAATAACTGGAAGGGTCCCAACGGAAATGTAAAGGGCACAATCACAAAACAGGAATGAAGACACATACACATGCGCACATACAACACACAAAAGAGCACGTGCACACCGTATACTAATCGAGCCCGCACGTGCATCTGATTTCTCCTGTCCCTCTCTCTAAGGACTAACACGAGGCATGAAAACATCAAAAGACGAACTAAGAGTGGAAGGACACCATTTCCTGAGGGAGCCTAGAGCGGGGGCCAAGGAGCTCTGGAACAAGGAACTCTGTAAGACAACCATAGAGTTGATGGGAGGACCAAAGCTCTAGTAGCACCGAGAGCAACAGAAAAGAGCCGAAAAACCTCCCTCTCCGAATCGCCCAGAAACCAACCAGCCAAAAGACACGAGAAAGAGACGAGCACGAGAAGGAGAGGGGCGTCGATGGAAGGGAGGAGGAAAGAAGACATGCCGAGGTCCTTTGTTGAGGAGGAAAGTCTAGCGGAAATGCCCAAGAACCTCGAGCTCTCTTAGCAAGACCTGCAAATCGCCCGGCCTGTTTGGCGAAGACTCCCCCCTCCCAGTCCCCTCTACTCTCCCTTGACGGTTCTTCGACCATCCGATATGCACGTCATATCTTGAACATTACCCACCGTTTATTTGCAAAGATAAGGAAATTTTCTTACTACTACGAGGCCGTATTTCAAGGCGCGCTCGCCCCCTCCTCCCTGCATGAGGCATCACCAACCCCTCCCTGCATGAGGCACCTATGCCGGTCACGAGGAGCATAAACGACCGCAAATTACTGGTCACGTCTGGCAATGAGTCAGTTCTCTTCGCGACCGCCAAGAGTATATACTAAATTCTGCGGGAATGGAAGGCAAAATTTCGCCCTGGGTCGAAAGTAGGCGATTCTCGCAGACAATGCAAATTAAATTTTAATCAGATTTCTGCATGGATGGAACAAATCGACAGAATTAACGGGAAGACAGATGGAGCGGGAGAGGGAGAGGGAGAGAATTAAAGAAAAAAAAAGTTCACCCTCTTCTTCATATTGACTTCAGGACAAGGCAAAGAAACGTCCGACCACATAAAATGAATTTCCATCAGTATCTCGAAAGATTGACGTCAGAGACAACTGACCTACACCAGAAGAGTCACTGTCCTGTCCTGTCCTGTCCTTTTAATCTAAGGCCCAGATTTCCCTACCTGCCCCTTTTCCTCGCCCTGATCATAAAACGGCCACATCCCCGATACACCCACACTCACCCACAGCCCGCCCTCACTTCGCCCGCGCCCCACCCCCGGGGACAGTCGCCCTCCCAGCCTCGGAGCAAGCAAGAAGCAAACAGATAATTTCTCCACAGCGAATCCCGACCGATGAAAGCACGGCATGCAATTCAACACAAAGGAAAGACGCGGCGTTACCAAACTACAGGCTATAATATTAAATGGCTACGAGGAAAACCGTCGCCTAACGAAGTCAGACCGTTTCTCTAACCGGGTCCATCTTCTCTGTCTAGAACTAAGCTTGTCCTGATAGGATTACGCCCTTCCAGTTCATACTAGACCGTGCCAGCCAAAAAAAGAAAAAAAAACTGCTTTCATTACCATTATTGCGACTCGGCCTCTCGGACCAGACATGGATAAACAAACCAAAATAATATCCACGCAACATTAGCCAATCATACATAATGAATCACTAACTCTGCCGCGCGCACACACACATCACACATGGAAGACAATGCTTGGAGCCAGTGGTCATCCTGTCTCCGTGGGGGAGTGGGCGGCGGGGGAGGGGTGGTGGTGGGGGAGAGGGCGGTGGGTCTAGTGGATTTAAATTACATGGAGAACCGGTCAGTGCGAGTCTGAGGGTAGGGAGGGAGGGAGGGAGGGGAGGGAGGGGGAAACCACTGTGCTGGCAAGACAAGTATAATAACGGTCTGAGGAAGGTGGAAGCATTACAAACATTATATAATGCAGGACGAGAGTGTGGCAAGTCAGCTGTTTTCTTTTTTGTCTTTGAGAAAACAATCCATCGCACTGTTATGTATGCAAGGGGTCCCTTGTATGTAAATATACAATTGGGAGAAAAAAACTGGTCTGACATATAATAAAAATAATAATGATAATGATAATAATAATAATAATAATAATAATAACAATAATAATAATACGATAACTCCGAAATAACCCGAGCGGTTGCACACTAATCCATCAACAGCAAGGACTAGGGCGGTCTTACATGAAAGGGTGAATGACAAGAGGGTGAGCGGGGGTGGAGGGCGGCCGTCACGTGACCACCGTGGGAATTGAGCCGCTGGGAGGAATTTCCTTTTCCAAGGTGCTCTCTTGCAGAATTAAATATCGCCACGACGTTTCGCACAAGGACGAAAACATCAATGGTGAAGATAGATTCAATGTCGATAGGCCAGAATAGAATTATGTTATGGCGGCATGCCGGCAGGTTGCGCGGGTTCCCGAAGTAATCTCCAGAGATTTCGATGCTCTGCGAGAAGTGATCCACGGAAACTGAGCTTCACCTCTAACATCCGCACAAACACCACATCCAACTAAAGGCACAAACGTTCCAAAGGAAGAGACAGCGGTCATGGAACCACCTCTGAGCAAGCGATTTTGGGAAGGATCCCGGTTCAAGCACCAAGGATTCTTCGCGGGATTCTGACTCCCCGCCGGACACTCCCCTCCGATGCAAGTCCCGACGCCACCACCTTAACACGTGGTCTCTCCTCACAAAGATGACCAGACCAGCGGTTTTCTCCCGGCAAGCATCCACGTTCCCGTGAGGGTGGGCTCTCTGGTCGCTTCCCTGGTGCTAAAACCTTGCTTTAGAAGTAAGTGCGGTTCACTGCCTCGCTTTCTAGTTACTAAGATCCCAACGGCAACATGATGTAGGTCTGAATAATACTAACTGTATAAACGACAGATTAATGTAATAACACAGAAGTCTTCCATTGATTAACACGTTACGCCGTTTCTGCACTCACCTTTCCCCCCAGTTCGAATCCCCGGCCACACCCCAGTCAAAGCATGATCAGGGGAGTATCTAACAAGTAATCAGCCCATATCCGGTTCTCTCCCCAATCACCCGTGGCCATATCAATGCCCCTTTAATGACAGCCTCCGAGGCCTATTCAACTACCCTTTTTTGTCCTTTAAGACTTGATCCAATAAAAAATGTAATGGAGGCCTCCGCGATCCCGTGGGCATCTCCACACCCGGATGGTCAGATTAATTAGCAATACGTGAGAACTTCCACAAGAAACTGTGTAGAATGGCTTTTCGCTTAGCGGTTGTCAGTAATTATACCTAGATCTTGTGGCCGTTGCCACCTGATGGTCTCCCCATTCTCACAGGATCCCCGCTCAAGTTTCCAGATGCAGTTTTTCGGTGATGCATCCACTTGCACAAGCCCAGAATTTCGCACACTCTCTCAGCAAATCATCCACAATCATTTTCAACGATACCGCGGTGAAGTCTCACAATCTGAGGAACAAAGTGACAGGAGTGTGTATCGAGTGGGAAATTTGGACGCGGCGACCAAGCAGCCGCAGAGGTCAGGGGTCGTCTGTCCGCCGGCCCATACAGGACGACCAACCAGCCAGACAACGCGCAGCCACTGTTACCAACACACCCTGAGCAGCCACCGATCACTGCGGGGATATTCCGATTCCACAAAAGGGAGATTCAGTGCAGCCTCAGTTCTCGATTTGCTTCACTCTCTTCTACTGCACTGTTTCCTCTCTCCCCATCCTATCTTTCCCTCCTTCCCTTCCGACCTTTATCGTTCTCTCCTGTCCTCTGCCAAAGGAGTCGAGGGTCACAAGGAAACCCATCAAGCCGATGAAGCAACACACGGAAGAAGACACAAAGTAGCATCGCCTTTGTTTCGCCACTGCAAGCAATAAAACCGGCCGCACGCCCCCCTCACCGCTACACTGGGTTTACAAGACCCCCCCCCCTCCCCACATACACACCCTAATTGCTCTGATCATCCCCCTCCCCGCCCTCTACGTCCTCGCTACTCTAAGCTATCGCCTATGCACCCATTACTTGGGACATTAGCATATCCTTCGCCATTTTTGTTGTGGTCCCTCAGCCAGCATGGCCGCCACGGGAGACAACCCAACTATTTCACACACGCTCTCCACGCTGCTCGCCCAGCAAGAGGGCGACGATAAAGCAACGGAGTGAAGAGAGGGCGATAAGCAGAAAGCACCAATTTACCCGATACGGCGACGAGACAATCGGGGGATGAGAAATGTAATAATCATGCGAGCGAAAACAAAGCCTCGGCTCCCACCCTCCATCAGAAGCGCCCGGGTAGCGGCGGGTCGCGTGAGGCCAACACAATGAAACGTGTGATCAGCGGAGGCAGTGAGCGGTGCGCGCAGTGATCTGGGTTGGCGGCAGTCAGTGTGGTCAGTGAACAGTGCAGGCAGTGAAGACAAGCAAATAATCGAGTCCTGCGAGCTGTTTTCCTCACATTTCTCCCTCCTATTCATCCTACTCACATTCTCTTCCTTGTACATCCTTTCATTTCCCTTTCCCCTACCCACCCCCTCCCCTCCCTCCTCATCAACCTAACCCACAACCCCCCTCACTAAGCTGGAGCAAAAGGTAAATATCTGGGATTTCATCGCTACCCGTAACAAAATATCGTGCAATGGCTCCGACACCAGAGAGGCTGCCCAGCTGCGACACCTGACACCGTCCACCCTGCTTCCTATCACCTATTCTCCCGTATCTTCATACCTGTCCCCCCCCCCCCCCCCCATGCTACATATAGTGTTACCCGGATTCCGTTCCCTGCCGTTCACTCCAAGGACGCGGTAACTGATAAACTTGTTTTAATTGGAGACCTCCCCCTTCCCCCCCACCACCACCTCCTCCTTCAACTAAGGATTCCGTAGGTCCTGACTTCGGGCCCACTCTGTGCGTATGGTAATCGCCGATCGGCCGCCACGCGCATCACACAAAACGGTATAAGTCATCACGCCGCAACACCACCACGACTCCACGACGCCTCTGGCCCGATCAACACCCGCGACACGACTCGTTCCGACTCGACGCCACGCGGATAGCGAGTCCCGAACGGTGGCCATCCATTAGGCACACACAGCTCGCGGCTAAAGCGAAATTCATTACACGGCTTTTACAATAGATTGCGAGTCTGGCGGCCCCAAATCTCTAATTGGTGGACGCTCCCTCAATGGGATTGGGCTGGGGGGAGGGGGTAGGTGGGATTCGGCTGGGGGGAGGTGGTGGGTGGGGAGAGAGAGAGAGAGGGTGAGCGGGGAGAGAGGATAGGTGGGGGGGGGGGGCTAACTAATCGAGGTGACAGGACAAAGAACACGAGGAAACAACTGAGAAAAACAAAGATTAAGAAATGCGAGATAAATCTTTCGCCCTCGGAGGCGTCGCGTACATAGCAGCTTTGGCGAAGTGTTGCGGGGAGAGGGAGAGGGAGAGAGAGAGAGAGACAGAGAGAGAGAGAGAGAGAGAGAGAGAGAGAGAGAGAGAGAGAGAGAGAGAGAGAGAGAGAGAGAGAGAGAGAGAGAGGCACTTTAAACGCTCCCTAAAGATGCATCAACAGACCCCAAAACTGTGTCGTGTGTACGGTCCGGGGTATAGGAGGGGTAAGGGGAGAGGAAGGAGGGGGAGGGGGGGCGAGAGAGAAACCTGAACAAAGGTCCGACAAGGAGAGTGGAGGAGGAGGAGGCGGGGTAAGGGTGAGGGGGCATGGGGGAGGAAGAGGGGGTGGGTAAGGGGTGAAGGGGCAAGGGAGGGCAAGGAGGATGTGGTGGTAAAAGAAATGATGATCGTGATGAGCAAAAATAAAATTGGAACAGGGACCAACACAAAGATGTGGTGACGAAGGCGATGGTGATATTGATGGTGGTGGTGGAGGTGGTGATGTTTGTGGTGGTAAAGATGTGGTGACGAAGGCGATGGTGGTGGTGGAGGTGGTGATGTTTGTGGTGGTAAAGATGTGGTGACGAAGGCGATGGTGGTGGTGGAGGTGGTGATGTTTGTGGTGGTAAAGATGTGGTGACGAAGGCGATGGTGGTGGTGGAGGTGGTGATGTCTGTGGTGGTAAAGATGTGGTGACGAAGGCGATGGTGGTGGTGGAGGTGGTGATGTTTGTGGTGGTAAAGATGTGGTGACGAAGACGATGGTGATGTTTGTGGTGGTAAAGATGTGGTGACGAAGGCGATGGTGATGTTTGTGGTGGTGGAGGGGTGATATTGATGGTGGTGGTGGAGGTGGTGATGTTTGTGGTGGTAAAGATATGGTGACGAAAACGATGGTGAAATTGATGGTTAAGGTAATGGTGGTGAAGATGGTGATTAAGGAGACAGTGGTGCTGGAGGTGGTGATGATGATAGAAGTGGTGATGCCCGTGATGGTGGAGATGTAAGAGAAGAAAATGAAGCCGAGGTAAGTGTAGTGTCAGCAGATCAGAAGGGAAGGGAGAGGAAAGGGGGGGGGGCGAAGAGCCTGCAGGGTATCCTCGCCCTCGGGTAGTCAGGACGACCATGCCCAGGTGAGCACGTCCGATTGTGTACCTTGAGGGGAAGTGAGGGGGGGAAGGGGAATGGAAGAGAGGGAGGATAGGGGAAGGGAAGGGAGGATAGGGGAAGGGAAGAGAGGGAGGATAGGGGAAGGGAAGAGATGAGGGGGGAAGGGGAAGGGAAGAGATGAGGGGGGAAGGGGAAGGGAAGAGAGGGAGGGAAGGGGAAGGGGAGAGAGGGAGGGAAGGGGAAGGGAAGAGAGGAGGGGGGCAAGGGGAAGGGAAGGGAAGGGAAGGGAAAAGAGGAGGGGGGAAGGGGAAGGGAAGGGAAGAGAGGAGGGGGGCAAGGGGAAGGGAAGGGAAGAGAGGAGGGGGGGAAGGGGAAGGGGAAGGGGAGAGGAGGGAAGAAATGGGGAGAAGAAAGAGAAGAGAAATATATGGAGAGGAAGGGAAAGGGATGTAGCACCAAGAAGGGAAAAGAATCGAAGAGAAGCGAAGAGAAGGGAAACACTGCAGAGCAAGGGAAAGGAAAGAAGAGGGAAGGGAGAGAGGATGGAAGCGAGAGAATGAAAGGGAGATGCAAGAAGCCCCAAGATCCCGCACATGTGGAAACAGTGGCTGAAAGGGGCTGGGATTCCAAAGGGGATTAAACGGCGCACAAGTAGAGCGGCGAGACGAAGGGCTTCCAGACACGGAACGACCGAAGACTCCCGACGACTAGAGGACGACGAGTCTGGTAGTCAACCATAGATTGCATTTGCCAAAATAGATCATGGTAATCGTACCAAAATATGTAGATACTCATAAGGTAAGACGCGACAGGGAATGGATGGCGAGGTAAGGAAAAGGAAGGAAAGGCAAGGGAAGATGATAATGGCGAGGTAGGAAAGGGAAGGAAAGGGAAGGCAAGATAATATTGGCGAGGTAAGGTAAGGTAAGGTAAGGTAAGGTAAGGTAAGGTAAGGTAAGGTAAGGAAAGGAAAGGAAAGGGAAGATAATAATGGCGAGGTAAGGAAAGGGAAGGAAAGGCAAGACAAGATAATAATGGCAAGGAAGGACATCAAGCCCAGCTAAGCCATGGCAAGCCAAGCCAAATCCAGCCCCGCCGAGCCAAGGCAAGGTAAGCCCAAGCACCGTCTTTGGGCCGTAATCTTGAGTGCCGTCGCTACATTTCTCCGGCGCCGAATGCGTCGGCCGGAAGCGAGGAAAGTGCGAGTCCTAAATTAGGATCCAAAGGAAATTAATTGACTGCGGATATGGGATGCCGCCTTGGAAGATTGCCGTGCGCTGTGTGCGCGTCTGCGTGCATACATGTGTGTTTGAGTGTGTTTGAGTGTGTGTTTGAGTGTGTGTTTGTGTGTGTGTGTTTGAGTGTGTGTGTGTGTGTGTGTGTGTGTTTGTATGTGTGTTTGTATGTGTGTTTGTATGTGTGTTTGTATGTGTGTTTGTGTGAGTGGTGTGTTTGTGTGAGTGGTGTGGTGTGGTGTGGTGTGGTGTGGTGTGGTGTGGTGTGGTGTGGTGTGGTGTGGTGTGGTGTGGTGTGGTGTGGTGTGGTGTGGTGTGGTGTGGCGTGGCGTGGCGTAATTAAATAATTAACATACAGCTGCCGTCACTAATTACTGGCCGCACATGATTTTCATATCAAACCGGAAAGCCCTCTCGACTCGGGTAAACGGTACTTGAACAGGTCATTAGCGTGCTAAATTAACTCATTCTATAAATATCCTCAAACGAACGCCGCGTTTCCCAGCGAGTCAGTATGTTTTTTTTTTTTTTTTACCCTCGTCCTGGCTGACACCGCAAACTGAAAACTGATCACTACCCAACAACTAGTCCTTTTTGATGGACAGTTTCTGTGGCGAGTCGACCCAGCGAGAGAGAACAGCCGCAGGGAGGATAAGAACCGCCTTCGCCAATGACGGGAGTCTGGCAAGGGGAGGAAAGCTCATTCACAGGCGGAGGCGCAGAAACAATAACGAAATTACCCGCTAGCAAGACCCGTCGCGCTGTCCACACTCCCGCCATTAGCCCGTGACAATTATTCACGTTAGTGCATTCTTCACTTTACAACACCTCCCTCCTCCTACATTCTTTTCTTCCTTTTCTTGACTGTATTTTGTCAACGGGAGGCAAATCCCACCAAAAACATATTATTTCTACATGTTGTTACCAAGTGTAATAATAACGATAAATACAGCAAAACAGTATATCAATGTAAAGTAAGATATTTCCGCGAAGTGGAGGCAACATTAATGTGAATACACCCGAGTTAGTGATGATCAATATTTTCCAGCCACAACTGCTTCAGACATTCCTATTTCTCGCGCTCCCATCGGCTGCATCCCGCATCGCCGAGAGCACACCGCGGCCACAGTGTTGCCAGAACCTCCGAGCGACCCGCTACTCTCAAACACCCACATCCGCCGCACCCAATCACCGCTCATCACCTGGTACACCTGATTATATCTCTTTCAGAAGCTCATCTGCTCTCCCATTGGCCGGCAGCCCTAAGCCTTCCGGACTCCCGATTGGATGGCAGACGCTCATTCACATTCTCTGGGACGAACAAGTGATCGTGGGACCTTCCCGCCACAAAACAAAATGCTTACGTCTTGGCGGGACACGAGAAGAACAAAAATTTACTCACGTAACCTCACCCCTCACAATCATTCGGAGTTAACATACCTGAAAAGAAAAAGAAAACATGAGTGGAAACATTTCAAAGGTAATCTCTATTGGCAGAATAATACAAAGTAAAGAGCAGCAAGCAGCATTTATTTTCCATACCATTATCTTAAAACAAGACGTGTGACATTCCAGCTGATAAAACAAGGAGAAAACAAGTGTAAGACGGGAATAAGAAGCCGCCAAGATTAAACCGGGGGACGACACAGCGCGAAGTGAACCACAAAGAAAACGGCTCCTCAAGGGAAACTCGATAAGAAAATGTCATCTGTTGAATGAAGTGAAAACAATCCCCGAATTAATATAATAACTACGTCATAATATCTTTGTTTTTACAAGCAGAGCAGAACTTGAGAAAGCGGTTGAGGACAGAGTGAAAAGGGTGGTGGGGGAGGGGGAGGGGGGACGATGAGTCGCTAAGACTTAGGTCCGCCCACCAACCGGTACGACCCACCTGCCCGGCGACTTCCGGTCCCCACCTGCGCCAGCCCTTCTACCTGCCTGCGCCCTCATCCACCGGCTCCTCACCCCTTCAACCCCTTGGGCTAATCAAGAATAAAAAAAAAGTTTTTTTTTCATATCAAACACCTTTAATCAGAATTCCATTAAAATCATTGAAAACACTCATATTAAGTGAGAAAAATGGTAGAATGCAGTAACACATTTAGTATAGAAATAAGACTTTTGAAATTTGTATTTCTATACTCATATTAAGATTAATGTCAGGTATAAACGTCTTGCATGCTCCTACGCCAGAAGCCGAATGACACTCGATGCCAATGCACAACAAAACCTTCCTAATGACCCGATGCCAAACAAGCCCTGCCCGAACAAGCCCGGATCATCATCATCTCTAATTGGCGAAGAGGATCCAGTGCTTGGTCAGCACGCGAAGGCGGCGGCGGCCAAGACGCAGCAGCACCTCCACCACTGACTGGCCTGACATGATGAACCACTTCCTGTCGCCACCTCAATCCTTGGCGCCGTACCTGGATGGCGGCTTTCCCTTCCCTTCACACTCTTCCTTTATCCTTTCTGCTTCTGCCTTCGCCATACGCAGTTTTTTGTAAATTAGGTTAAGCTTCACTTCAAATTAACTATATGGAAATATTTGGCTCACTGATGGTCTTCTGTCGGTTAGTGCTGAAGGAATAACAAACAGACTGCATGATAAAGTACTTTTCGAAATATTTAGTGTAGTATGTGTAGTAATTACACGAACTGTAAATAACATCAGTAATAAGAGTATGCGACGAATCAAATAAAACCAGGCGGCAATTCAACATTTATTACCCACTTGAGACCCAAAAGCTCTCCCACTGTCACTCAAAATAAGCTCTCTTACGACAGCAAAAGCGGCAGGAAGATTAGTTTCAGAAACACTCTTGCACCAGCACGAGTGGCGGAACACCTCCAGCAGCAGCACTTCCACCAGCAAAAGCAACAGCAACAACAGCGCCGCCCTCAGCGACCAGGGGATCTTTGTCAGCTGTGAGGTGTCTGGTTCCGTGAGGACAGGTTAGCCTAGTGTCGGGTGAACACCTTCTGCCTAATATCACACACTAACCCTTGCACGCACAACACTCACGGTCACGTCCATATGATAATGTACACGAGACGCAAATACAACTTGCCCCCCCCCCCCTTCTTGCAAGTATGCCTTGCCCCGTTCTAAGTCCCGTACGTATGTGTATACAATGAAATGCAAACAATAATACGCCCATACACTCGCACTAATAGTCCTACAAAGCCTAACAACAAAGACGCTTGTTCCAATGCTCAGTTCTTGATGTGGTTCTCCTGTCATCCCTCCCCCCCTCCCTTCAAAGAAACTGACGCCCAGCGGAATCAAGCGCGCCATTCCTCTCTTCACCCCCCCCCCCCACATCGACACTTATCATCGGCCGCCGCACTCCGCACTTCCCCGCGGTGGACTCGAGTGTGACGAGGCCCCTCACCCGCCCATCATCATGCAGCGCCGACACCACTTGACTCTCCAGCCTCCCCTTCCCCTTCCCCTCTCCCCCACTTCCCCGTCCCTTCTTCCCCTCCCTTGCTTACACTTCTGCTTACCCTCCCCTTCCCCTCTCTCTTAGCTCCTCCTTCACCTCCATTCCCTCCTCCCCCCGGCTTTCCAAAGTGATTCTTATATAAACACAAAGCAACGCACTCAATCACCCGGGGTTATAGAAGGTTGTCATGGTTACTGCCAGGTGAGCCAGAGGCTGTGCCCGTAGAAGGGCAGAGGGGACGGCGGCACCGGAGCGCTCGCTCTCGGGTCACATACTGCTGGTTGTGAGAACGCGGAACTAAAGGGAGACTGGGAAAGGGAAACTCGGAGAAAGGAGAGAGAAAGAAGTGAAAAGGGGAGAGGGAGAGGGAGAGAGAGAGGGAGAGGGAGAGGGAGAGGGAGAGGGAGAGGGAGAGGGAGAGGGAGAGGGAGAGGGAGAGGGAGAGGGAGAGGGAGAGAGGAGAGGGAGAGGGAGAGGGAGAGGGAGAGGGGGAGAGAGAGAGAGAGAGAGAGAGAGAGAGAGAGAGAGAGAGAGAGAGAGAGAGAGAGAGAGAGAGAGAGAGAGAGAGAGAGAGAGCGAGAGCGAGAGAGAGAGAGAGAGAGAGAGCGAGAGCGAGAGCGAGAGAGAGAGAGAGCGAGAGAGAGAGCGAGAGCGAGAGCGAGAGCGAGAGCGAGAGGGAGAGGGAGAGGGAGAGGGAGAGGGAGAGGGAGAGGGAGAGGGAGAGGGAGAGGGAGAGAGAGAGGAGAGGGAGAGGGAGGGGGAGAGGGAGAGGGAGAGAGAGAGAGAGAGAGAGAGAGAGAGAGAGAGAGAGAGAGAGAGAGAGAGAGAGAGAGAGAGAGAGAGAGAGAGAGAGAAGGGACAGAGCGGCCTTGAGCGGCTTTCACCGAGAGCACGGAAGGGCGCATCTTTCCCACAAAACCTGCACCTACGCCTCGCCTGGAACGAGCATCCGGCATTGGCGGCGCATGTTCCCATGGGCGCTGCCTTCTTCATCTATCAAATTCTATCCCATATACACCTGTATCTCAGCCTTTACAGATCAAAAATCATGTCTTCCTTAATTCCTGCAAAGAGAAGCTCCCTGCCGCTCTGAGGACGCGCGTTGGCCGAGCGCCCGGGTTCTACGCCACAAGAGACCCAAAGACGTGAGAGAAAGTGACGCGAGATCATTCAGGATCACGAACACTCGTTCTGCTGCTATAAACGCGAACGAGAATCCTCTGGGCGCTTCCCTCGACTTCCTGGTCAACACCGAACATGCAACCATACTGGATACGTCCACGATCAATGATGGAAACCCATCTATAGGCAAACAAAAGAACAACAAACAACAGTTTCGGCTTTATTTTCATAAACTCCCTTAACTTTCGATCACGCAGCCTTCTAAAAAGCGGCGCCACTTCATGCCGTCACTTCCCTTCTCTCGACGGCCCCTAATTACGAGAAGCTCCTCCACGGAACCCCAAATTAGTGCCCACGCCTCGCTCGGTCCCCGCATGCCACTACTCTCCCCCTCGAGCGCCGCAGAAGGACACGCCCCTGGGGTCTCCTTTTAGGTCTCCCTTGGGGCGTTCCCAGGGACACGACCATGCGCTAAGGACACATCACGACATGTTTCCATAACCTCTTAGAACGCGTGTTGTCTGGCTCTGTATGTCGAGTTATTTTCTCCCCCTCTCTGGCGCGCGTAATCTGCGTGAAAACATCCCATTATGGCTCCCAATAACAGACGTCCTTTAAGAACTACCAGGAATAGAGCTCCGTCCCTAACCTCAATTGATTCTCACCAATTTCCTCTTCCTTCTCCCTCTCCATCCTCCTCCTCCTCCTCCTCCTCCTACCGTTCCTCCTCTGCATCTTACCCAATCCCATTCCTACCCTCCAAGCGCGATGGGCGTCCGAGGCAACTGTGGACGCCCGGCCGATTTCCCCGTCCTCGAACTCCTGTCGACTCAAGTTACGGCGAATCGACTGGCTTCGCTAGCTGAACCCGTCGTGTGGGAAACTCGACTTTCTACCGACGTTGCACTCCTGCATCGCCGACTACCTCTAAATCTGCTGCCTCCATAACGATATCAAAGAAATTACAGCGACCTGCGCCTCGTACTCCGACGAAGGCACGTCGATTTCATATCAACTTCAAAGCTATCGAGTTCTTCGGTCTTTCTTGTACTCCTTTATATCGTTATTTCTTCCCTATCTGTTATTCAATCTCGATTAGGTTCTCGCCCTGATTGCATGATTGCGCCCGCCCCACCCCCGCCCATAGCGCCTCTCCGATTCCAATTTTCCATTCCCGATTCCTGGCTATCAGCCCGGACCCTTTCCACCGCCCTTCCACCGTCGTCATCACCCTGCCATCTCCCCCTCTTTATCAATGATTCGCGATTCATCACCGCTGTCCACCCAACTTCCCTCGGCCATCCATTTCCCTCTCGCTTGCCACCACTCTCTCTCCTCTATTTTCCATCTCAAACCTCTCCCTCTCCTCCTCGTTTTCGTTCTCCTTCTCTCCCTCCCTCTCCCATTTGCTTTCCTTTTTATCTTACAACTCGTCCATAACAATATTCCCTTCTATACCAGGCACAGACAGACACAGACTCGAAAATTAGGGTGGTGTATCTTTTAAGTTTTCAAGAAAAAGGGATCTCGCTATTAATTTCAGGTCACCGTCCATCAGTGATAAAATCCCCGGCGCAAGGGCAAAGGGAGGCTGTAAACAACGTGCACCACAAAGAAACAACCCCACAACACCCCACCCCACCCCCACTCGTCTTACCTGCACACTCCTTTTCGCTGCAATCTGCATTCAATAATAACGCTATTACTGGTGAAGGTTTCAACGAGTCGGAACATGTTTTATCCCGGAGCTTCCAGATTACGCATTTCTTATCAAGTTAAAGGTATACCTGTATCGCGCTTACCTATATTTTCCTAATCGCATCTAATCTCTCATCTCCCCTCTCTTCCTCCCTCTCCTACCTCTACCCCTACCCCTACCCCCTAGCTCTGCTCCCAGCCAGTAATACACCGTAATCTCTCGGGCTAATCCAAGCAGGATAATCCCGAGGTCACAATAACAACCCCTTTCATGCCAAGGGCAGATAATCTTCCCAACAATGTGCATCCGTGGATCGGACATCAAGGATAGAAGTGCTGACGGGCGGAGCGAAAGGACTGGTCGAAGGCAAGACAAGGCGAGGCGAGACGACCCCGCGTACCTGTCGCAGACATCCATCGACGTTAAGCGTTTGTTAATCGTTTCGCCCACGGTGACCCCCAGCGCTAGAACGGCCTCTTCCGCCGAAGGGGTTATGGTATCGAGATACTCAGCGCCGCATAACTGTCAGTCGCGGCGTGACACGGAAGGGTTACGGAGGGGATGCTAAGGGTAATTAACGTTTGGCACTTCACATATTACAGGTTTGCCTTTTTTTTAATTATCTCGCGAGGCTTTTACGCGAGAGTGTATTTTGCGCAACATGACATGACACACACATGGTTTGAACAAGTTTCATGGCAAGAAGCAATCAGTGTCGCATCATCGCTAATATCTTCAACTGACTCCCATCAACTGGACATTTTCCTTTCTAGAATTCCAACTTCTCTGCAATTATTTAATCCGCAATTTAATCCATACCCCTGCTGCTTCACCCGGCCTTTTTCATTTTTTTTCTCTCTCCCGATGTTTCTGTCGTGCCCTCCGACTGAGTAATGAGTAAATCCCTTCGGGCGACGCTCCTCCGCCGACGGCCCTTTCCGCCGAACCCTCTCAAACGCCCCTCCCTCCAACATGCAACACAGGTATCATTACTCACCCATTGATCCTTGGACGGGTCTCCCATCCATCCACTTCGTCCGCTTCCGCTTTTTGTTTGATATTCCTTCCATCCTGCAGGATTCGGTGGCGCTCTCTCTTCCCACTAATTCGCTGCGACGAAAACCTTGTCAAATATCCCGGTCTTCGACCCGAACACGATTCGGACAAAATCCGTTCTTTTTCGTTGCCCTTTTACGACATTCGCTCTTTTTCCTTCCCTCTCCTCTTCTCTCCTCCCTCTTCCACTTCCCCTTCACCTTCCCTTTCACCCGCAACGTATCACCCACTCAACCCCTACACCCCGTCCTAGTCAGTCGCGCCGGACGTTGTAAAAAAAATAATACACGAAGCTAAGTTCATTCGTGCGTGGCGGCCCCCATCCCCCCCATCCAGCTCTCTTGACGCCTCCTTTCGCTCTCCTTACGCCCTGCATCACCTCCTCTCGCTCCTTCGCCTCTCTTAAAATACAAGAATAATAAATCGACGGAGAAAAGTAACGCAAGATAAAATCTGAATTTCCCACAGGCCTCAACTGGTAGACAAACTACTCACAGTTTCCCACAACTGTATTTCCACCCCACTACACGTGGGTATGGGTAGCAGGTGACACAGTTTTAACAGCATCATACAGCACAGTCCCACGCCATCCCTGACTGCTAATTGCTATCATAAACAACGACTGCGCCCAGGCGCTGCTGCACACACCGCTAGATTTCTCAAAACTTGGATTCCCTCCAAATGGGGAGGGAGGGAGGGAGGGAAAGGGAGAGAAGCACGCACGCACATGCACATGCACAAGCACGCACATCCACACACAGAGTGAGAGTGAGAGTACGAGTGAGAGTGTGGGTGTTTATTGTTCACCGTGTCCGAATTTTACAACTAACCTAGAGTCGTTGAATAGAGAAAAAAAACTTGCTTTTATAATTCCATCTTCCGAGAGTCCTCAGACACTGACAAAATTGTAATTACGTTTTACATCTCAGCTGCAGATGTAAAACGTGATGGAAATGCAGAAGGCCACCAGGCGCAGAATGTGTACTTTCACAAAAAAACAAACCCAAAGATTAATTCTAGATCCCCTTGAATTTAAAAAGGCAGGTCGCCTAGGGGGCGGGGTTAGAATAAGAAAGCAGACCTCGACCCTTCCCCTCCTTGTCCCCTCGCCCGCCTAAGCCTTCTTCGCTACCAAAGAGCGAGCCAAGTGGTGGGATGCATAAGCCACTTGCGCTAATGCCCTGACGATGCTTCACTCCGCAGGCCGCTGTAATTGTACTTGATGGGAGGAAGGGGGGAGGAAGGGGGGTGGAGTGAGGTGGTGTTCCCCGCAAGGAGGTGCTCGTTGTGCTTAGCATTTTCCAGATGGGTGAATAAGGAAAACGTCTGGCAGGAAAATGACATTTGTGAACTATTACACCAAACCAGCGAAAGCCTTCGCAATGGATGGCATTCAAGGAGAGCAAACCTATTCCCTGTCTTGTCGATGCCCTCTTTGCCCACCGCATCTCGCGTACGAAATCGCGAGAACAATCCCACTCCCCGAAGGGCAGCGACTGACACGGCTGGCAGACGGCATCGTTTCACACACCCTGAGACGTCAACACCCTCGCCGACACAAGTCGGTTAGGAAAGGCCCACGAATTAAAAATATAAATAAAATTCACGTCAAAACAAATAATCTTAGTCATTCTCTCTTCCTCTCGACCTGACCTCAGCCTAAGCCCCCACCCCGCACCACCACCACCATCACAACCCCCCTCCCACGCCCCATATCTCTCCACCCACGACAAAGAAGCTAAGCCTCCGCCCTAAAGCTCCCCCCTCTCCCCCTCCCTCTCCCCCTAACAAACACGCGCATCCTTTGGCTGCAAAACCGCTACACTTCTCTCCACTCCGGCCGGCGAAAAAGAGGCAGCCACAAGGAAAAAATATTCCCTCGAACGGGGACCCCCGAGGCGTGTCTGAGGATGAACACACAAACAAACAGTAATAGTTCGTAAAGGGATGACACGAACAGACAAAAAAGGCGAGATAATAACCCATTAAGCTTCGAGCGTGCCTAGACTCCTTGTCGTTTATTATTACGGCTGCCATTCCCTCCATCGTGTCTCGAACTAATCATAAGCCTCCTGTGACTGACGCAGATTCCCACAAGGCGGAGTCCCGCACTTCGATCGGCCGAGGGAAGGGTCTCGCCCCGCTCTCTCTTTCTACGATTGCTAAACTCGCCCTGCAACAAAGGTCTGCCACTCGCTCGAATTTTAGCCGCGGTATAATAGCATGGATGGGAAAGAAAGAAAGAAAAAGAAAACATTTGTTTTTCGGGAAACTATTATATAAATTCAAATCTCCTTTGAGGGGAAACTCTATCGTTCCTGTTTTTCGTGTTTCTGCAGCATAATATAGACTAAGTCGAGCCTTGAAACGCCGGTCTTACATCTCGCTCTTTGTGACTCTTGCGAAAACATTCAAGCGATGCGCTACACTGCACTAACGGGCGTTTTCTTGTGGCGTGCACCTCCCCCTGCTTAAAAGATACACAGGCTCCTGTTGACATGTAGGGCAAAAGTCAGGGAGGGTGGGCGGGGACACCCTACTCTACATTAGCCTTTATATGCTCCTAGCATATGGTTGACATGCACACCCTTGAGTGTGCATGTCAACCATACGCCCCCCCCCCCGCCACTAAAAGCCATCGGGAACGAAAAACAGACGATTCTCTGATTAAATCCCCGCTCAGATGAAAGCCACCAGAGCTTCCCCTTCCAAAAAACTCCCCTGCCATCTACACCAGCCGGCTGATAGATCTCTCGCACAGCTCAGCACTCATGTAGCAGTGAGTAGTATCTACGCCATCCAAAAAAAAAGCAAATAAAAACGGACTTAATCACATGAAGTCCGCTAATCGGGGTCAGACAAGTTCTGACCTGACGTGACCCGAGCCAACATTATTCGCAGAGTCGCCAATTACCGAACATCCAAGAGCCTTAAATTACCATCAACGCTCCACTCGCGCAGCCAGCTAATCCCGCGTGCGGAAATTGCGTTTTCTGGCCAGGATCGGATTCCAATTGCCGCAGGCCACAGCAATAACAACACTCGAAAATAAAGGCTCATATACAAGGCCGACATTTATGGCAGCTCCCCCATCCCCGAGTGACCTGACAGTAGTTTTGCCTGAGGTCATTTCCAGGGTCACGGCTCGCCCTGTCTGACATCGCCTCGCTAATTCATTCAAATCTATTTCCAAGGTCTGCCTCCACACACCTGGCGATGACCCTGTCTCATTTGTCAAGTCCAACACAAAGGCAAGTGTCGCCCTCATTTGCGAAAGTCGCGGACAAAATATGGCTTTCCATTTGACCTGTATGT
>BOPN01002645.1:47500-65000 GCA_017312705.2 Penaeus japonicus | reverse complement strand
AGCTGCGCGCATCGCAAATCACCTTCATTAGGACAGTTACTGCCGAACGGAAAGGAGAGCCAGAGACTTTAAGTAAAACGAGAGGCGGAGGAAACATTACGAGATCCGAAATCGTACGTACGTAAGGCCATACGCTAATGGCATCCTGGCAGATCTCGCGTAATGGCTGGCGAAAGTGCCGCTGCAGGTAGGGGCGGGATGGAGGGGATGGAGGGGATGGAGGGGATGGAGGGGATGGAGGGGATGGAGGGGGGAGGGGAGGAGGGGGGAGGGGAGATGATTAGGAGCAAAAGGAAATGGGGAGGAGGGAAAGGAAAAAAAAAAAAAAAAAAAAAAAACAGGGAGTGAAGGAGGAAGGTGGAATGTAGGGAGGTATGAGGGAGGAAGAGAAATGTAAAGATAAAGGAGGAAGATAACTGAAGGGCATTGTATGAGAAGACGGTACAATGAACGAAAGCGAAATTCTGAAATTCACCAAAGCGGCATGAACGAGAAAGATGGAGATGGATAGATAGATAGATAGATAGATAGATAGATAGATAGATAGAGAGAGAGAAATTGATTTTGAAGTTTTTTTTTCACATTCTATGTAGTGTATAGACATAAGTAGGCATAGGAGTTATAACTAAATGGTTTATACAGTAGTTCATGTTAAATTCTGAGACATACATTGATGGTGAAACAGACATTTTGGTGAGCCTCTCAATTGATATACTAGGATAAAACCATACAAAAGACACAGAACATGCATATCTCTCAAAGAAAGGCCTTGCACTTAAATCTATTGCAGGC
Organism: Penaeus japonicus; assembly: GCA_017312705.2. NCBI lineage: Eukaryota > Metazoa > Arthropoda > Malacostraca > Decapoda > Penaeidae > Penaeus > Penaeus japonicus. The sequence goes on along the minus strand of BOPN01002645.1, from coordinate 64,208 downwards.
AAAGGCAGGAATATTTCCCAAATTATCCCACACTAGAAATCTACTAAATAACAAACCTTACTCTAAGCAACACGAAAGATTTTTTACCCAACGGCGATGATCTTAGGGAAGAGCGACCAAGCTGCAGCATCTTCACCGCCCGAAATTGTTAATCAAACCTTAATATATCTCTCTCAAATCAGACGTCGGAGGGGCGACCCGGACTCGAGAGAGGGGACGTGGAAGCCGGTAAGGCTGGGGCGAGGAAAATCAAAAGAAAGAAGAGGGGAAACGGGGCGCAGGAATCACCACCATAAACAAGTCAGAAATGGCTGCCTCCAAAACCACTCCCCGAGGAATGGGGGTAATGAAGCTCGCTGTAGAATATCACTTTCGGGAAGATTTTGAATCATGAATTCGATAAAAAAAAATGAGAGCGCACCCGAGGCCAACCTGGGTAGCGAAGTATGAGAAAAATGAACGCTATATATCCAATTTACGAGATGGAAGCAAGCGGGACAAGAAAAAAAAGGGGTAGGGGGGGAGGGGATTCTAAAGGCTTAAACACACACAATAAAAGAACAAAGGAAGAAGGAACAGAAACAAGAGAGCGAGGCAAGCGACGAAAGCGGGAATCGCCGACCAGGAGGACGGCGCAGAACACAAACACAAACGCCTCGTCCGTCACTCGGAACAAGGCAGTTACAGCTGCCGTGAATGGCCCTGTGTTTACCTTCCGTCTCCTGACGGTGAGGGAGCCAGGGCGGGGGAGTGCCACGGCGATCGGCGCAGGTGAGGGGAGTGGGCGTGGAAATGAATGGGCGTGAATTCAAGCGTTAGGGTGGGCGTGTGAATGAATGGGCGTGCAAGTGGCACAACTCCATCGCAGGGAGGATGAAGACGTTGCTCCGAAGGAAGCTATTCTGTCATTTAACTGTTCTAGTTCTCCTTCCAGTCACGTCCAGCGGCGGCCACTTGTTCCACAAACCAGAACGGCGGCCGCGCCATCTTTCTTCTTGACTTGCGGTTGCTCTGACGGTGCCTTCTTTCCGTTACCCTTTCCTCTTTTCCCTTTCTTCCCTCCTATTTTAAACCTTCCCACCTACTCTCCTCCTTCCCTCCTCTTCTCCTCCTCCTCCTTCCCTCCCCCTCTCCTCCTCCTCTTCTCCTCCTCCTCCTTCCCTCCTCTTCTCCTCCTCCTTCCCTCCTCTTTCTTTCTTTCTTTCTTTCTTTCTTTCTTTCTCTTTCTCCTCCTCCTCCTCCTTCTATCATGCAGGGCCAGAGGGCGTGACGGCAGGACAACACCACGGCGCGAGTTCCTTCCATTGTTGGTCCCCCTCGCCCGTGCTGAGACAAAGGCCGGGCTGCCCCGCTCGGCCGCCCGCCGTGGTTTGTAGGTTCTTGAGGGAGACTCTTCCAATTTGCAGAGATAATGGCCTGCTCCACCTGCCACAGCTAGATCGCGCGCCCCCGCCATAGAGGATCCCTGTCTCCTGTTGGACTCTCGAGCCATTGCCCAGGCACCACTCCCTGGCACTCCTAATGACCCGGATAGCTCCCCAGAGACATCTCCCAATAATGCCTAACCATAAATGACACCTGCAACGACCCTCATCGGCTACTGGTGATTCCCCTCACTTTCCCTATCAACAAATACACTAATTACATAGATAATCGACTCAAATTAATTTCCCAGCTGCTGCCGGCCCACTTCAAAATCTTCACGCCCCCTTCTCCTTGCCTCGCTACCCTTTCACCAAGACTCTACCCTCTTTGGGTCTTATTTGTCAACTTCTGCTCCACCTCAGTTTCGCTTTCCTCCTCCTCAACCACTTCTCCACCCTTTCTCCCATCCTGCCGACGCCAGCATGACGTCTGTTTCTCACCCTGTTACACGAATCTTTCTCCTTGCCTGCTACGACGAACTACTAACGACAGCTCAGTGTAATTAAACTCACGCTAAATAAAAGGAAGCTTCGCAACTGAGCATTTGTGGATCACGCAACGTCACATGTGTTACAGGGCAGTTCATTATACTGGACACATTAAAACTCTTCCCCTTTGTTCACTCACTCGCTCACTCTCTTTCTTTCTTTCTTTCTTTCTTTCTTTCTTTCTTTCTTTCTTTCTTTCTTTCTTTCTTTCTTTCTTTCTTTCTTTCTTTCTTTCTTTCTTTCTCTCTTCTCTCTTTCTCATAATCACATGCACTCACTCACACACTTAAATACACTCGTTCACACTGGCCTGCACTCCAGCTGAGAGCGCTGATTACATTTTGACACAGCGGACAATTAAACAAATGGAGAATTATAAAGCGCAGCCTGTTTAAAAAGCCCGCCGTCGCCGTCATGTGGTTCGTCTTTCACCGCTCTTCCCGACCCACAAAAACAACAATACGTTAAGTTGAATTAGAGGCTGCCACTCCCCCCCCCCCCCCCCTCCCCTCCCCTCCCCTCCCCTCCCCCCCTCAGGCACAAGTGTTCCCTTCCCCTGCTGCAGATCGATACCTTCATGTGATAGTGTTCCCCTAAAGCAGCATGTGCCAAGGCTCTGTCACTCACCCTCTTTTCACCCTCACCGCACACTCCACACCCTAGTTCACCCCTCTAGCTCTACCCCATCCTCTGTGTCTCTCGGATTACGCCTCTCGAATCAACCGCGGGCCATAATTTGATCTCTCCCTAAAATAGCAAAGCTGATATCTAGAAGGCTGGAGGCAACGAAGGTACGGGAAATAAGTCGCATCTGTAATGGTAACACTACAAAACATTTTCATAAGCTCCCATTTTTCTGTGGAACCATATTACTATATCACTATATTCCTTCCACTTCAGCAGATTTTTGCGGTATCTCTCCTTGAACCCCATGCTCCTTTAAGTGCGTCTTCATCATTCATCAACTGCAAAAAAAACAGACTCAGAAAGCCATTCCCCGAAATCATAATTCACTAGTGCAAGCGCAAACAAACACTTCTCCTTCCCGAGGTCTCATTCCAATTCATCTTCGGAGATGTATGACTTGAAGATCAGCACGCATGCGGTTATATGCCGTGAGAAATACAGACAGAAATTGTAAATGGCAGACACGTAAACATAAGACAGACAGACATACCCTACTCACTGTAGCGCCGCATCATCAATACCGATCACCCCCGATCACGATCACAGCGAAAGCTTTCACCATCCCCCAAGTCCCCAAGATTAACAATGGTGTTTTCTAACGCTCGAATTTCTCCCCAACTTAATCATCACTCCGGCGCTTACCTCTGCGCGAGGCGCCCTCCACGGGGGAGGGGGTGGGGGAGGGGGGCTCTACTCAAAAATATCACCAAGACATCTCTCTTGTCACAGACTTAGAAGTGCAGTAATATTTCTCCGAGATGGGAATCTACAATTCTAGCTCCCCTGCACCCGTGTCTCGCCTTTGCATGATTAACTGCACCGACATAATCTATTGCGATTCCGACGAGGGAAGCAGGAAGATTCCCGAGACACGAAAGGCGGAAGAATGTTCTCTGCCATTGGCTTTCAATTTACGCCCCAGTTCTCCCTGATATCCTACCGCAAAGCCTTCCAGGATCTGCAAGATAAAAGGCAGAAATCGACGCTTCATCAGGATATTCTGAGCGCTAAAGACGTGCATGAACGAGGCTTTAACTACGCTTCACCAGCATACACAAGGAACAGGACCATACGCAAGACGGGTCAAAGAACCAAGGAAGTCGAAACACCGATAAAGAGGGTGGAATTGCAAAAGGGGCAAAATTTGAGATAAATTCCAGCCTTCGAATGAACGTCTCGGCCCAAAATCTCGTCGCTCTAGTGCCAGTGCCTCTCGGAAGTAAGGATGCACATCTTACGACGGATTAACTCGAGTCCTTAAAGGATTTGAGCGATGCAGAGACCTTTGAGTAACACAAGAGGGCGGAGACAGCATCACTTCCAAATACAACACCGTCACCCACTCCGAAGGAGAGGAACTCAAGGCAGAGGGGAGTGGAAGTTAGAGCTAAAGTACAGAGCCCTTGTCGAGCTTTAATATTCAGCGAGAGGATAACGCAGTATGGGAACAATGCATATTGAGTGGGGAATGTCGTTACATGGATATGATGGACGATCCTGCATGATGCTGCCTGGCGGGGCTATATATTTCATTTAAATTGAGAAAACAAAAAATGGCCATAGTAGTAACAAGGATGATAACTGTAATACCATCAAACATCTCACTGTATTTCATGTAATATAAACATTTATTCCTTGAATTTAAGGCTTAAAGAAGCCGTCACGTTTCCACTCCGACTCTTGATCCAAAGTTGCAATCAAGCAGTGATTGAGGAGCCCCTTTCGCAGCCTCGTTCACTGCATCACCGTCGCCGTCCTCAAGCTGACCACTGTGTAGCACCAACAATCGTGTGCTGTATCGCCTACAACCATACCACTTTCAACGACTTACGACCCCATACTGTTCACGCCCATAATCGAGTCATTGTCCTGACAAATGCAACAAAGCTAGACTAAGAAGCGTCAGCAAACTGTAAGGACAGCGAACCGTCAGTTTCGAGTTATCAAAAACAGGCCTCTGTTCCTAACAGCAATAGACAGTTCAAACAACTTCGTTATCCTTAGCCAAGCTCTTTACTCCTCAATGCCCTTATTATCGCCCCCCCCCTCATTCTCCTGTCGTACCCAATCTCCTATTTCACCCCCCCCCCTCCCGATTTATAATGGCTAATACTAAACCGGCACAGTTCCTACAGTGCCGATGGCTCGAAGACCCACAGCTTTGACCACCACCCTCGCCCCCGCCCTCGCCCCCGCCCTCGCCCTCGCCCCTTCCCTCCCTCCCTCCAGTTCTCGTGCAAGGGTACCAGAACCTGATCAATATTCATTCTCAATCGTGATTCCCTCTAGGCCAGTCGAGCAGTGTCCATAACCCTGCCGCCCCCCTTTCCCCTGTCGGCAGGATACGTGCAAGTAATTCCCGTTCTTCCCTTCTTTCTTCCCCCCTTCTTTCCCTTCAAGAATATTCAGTTCCAATCAGCCGCTTCATATGTAGTTTTCCCTCCGTTCGCCTGCCAAGCTGCCCTGTTCTTCGACACCTAAGATTACCTCCACATTATTATCATTTCCCCTCGTCTACCGTTCTCTTTCATCCTACCCTCCCCTACATCCTTCTAATAAAGTTGTTTTGTTCTTGAGCAAGTGTTCACGCTAATAGCCATTGCTACCCAGCCACACTGCGCCCCGCCCACGAACAGATGCTGCGCCACAAGACAAAAGGTCCAGCCAATGAGGGATGGCAGCGATGGGCGGCCAGCCACGTAATCACGACCGTCGTCCCGCGCGGTCGTGATTCACCGCCCGCCCTTCCCTCCCCTCGCTCATCCGTCACTGCGTCCGCCCGCTCAGGAGGAGGAGGAGGAGGAGGAGGAGGAGGAGGAGGAGGAGGAGGAAGAAGTGGTGGAAGAAGAGGGAGGGGGAGGAGGTAGAGGAAAAGGGAGAGGGAGAGGGAGAGGGAGAGGGAGAGGGAGAGGGAGAGGAGGAGGTGGAGGAGGGGGGAAGAAGGAGGAGGAGGTGGAGGAGGGGGGAAGAAGGAGGAGGGGGTGAAGGAGGAGGGGGTGAAGGAGGGGGGAAGAAGGAGGAGGGGAAGGAGAGAAAGGAAAGCAGGAGGAAGAGGAAGAGGAAGGGGAGGGGGGGAGAGGAAGAGGGAGGAGAGCAGGAGGGGAAGGAAGAAGAGGAGGAAGAGACGACGACGCCGAGGACGGTGTCCGGCGTTGTGGAACCCCCTTCTCCCCCCACCCTCCCAACCGCCACGCCGCGCCCGCAACTTCATCCTGACAAAACTAATATTCACGTCATTCACACCGGAAAGAAATTAAAAATCAATAAAACCAATAGGTCCTCATTATTTCATTCCCTTTGTGCTCGCTTTTATAAACAGATTGAATTAGCCGTCAGCCTTAACGTCAGAGGGGAAACGCCGCCACGCTAGGACTGCGCGAGGGCCAAACCCCAAGGGCAGGGACGCTGGCTGTGCGAGGCGGGGAGACGGCAGGGGAGGGGAGAATGACACGGCAGAGAGGGGAGCTTTTTCCCTATGGAGAGGGACAGCTTTTTTTCATCCTCTTTTCCTCTTGTCAGATATCTGTCAAAAATGCAAATATGTGACAGAAGGATGGATAAAGATCTATGTGCCATTTGCAGAAAAAAAGGTAATGAGTAGCGTCACAGCACCATAGATGAAATCAACGCGTTTCGATTAAATCTTTGACATAACTGAAAGGATACGGGAGACATTTGCATACGCGTCCTGAATGAAGTGCCAGACATCCAAAGGAAAGCAAACCCAATCCCACGCTCGTGCCACTTCCATCCCTTGCTTGGCCTGCGTCCGATTGGTCCTTCACAACCGCTTCAGGAAAAGTAGCATCGACGCATCGAGGTCCAGAGTGCGTTCCTACGGCCCGCCGCGCTTCTGCAGTGCCCCCGCACCAATCCGGTCCTCTCGTGCAAATCCCTGCTTCCTATCACTCGCGGCCGTAATCCCTCGCGACTAAACCCAACTAGGGACTACAATACTCTCATGCAATTCCTAAGATCCCGTCCATTATCTAGCACAATTCCCCCGTCCACGACCCCCCCCCCCTTTTCTCTCTCTCTCTCTCCACCCGATCCTCTCCCGTGCTCCACCACTCCACAATAGGAGGAAGGGACTGCTAGGAGAGAGATACTCAGTTACCTTTTGAAAATAAACGGCATAATGATTTTCGAATCTAGTAAGTATACTTCGAAAAAGAGGGAAGCGGCTGCAGGACACCGTTTGAAGCAAGCGGAGACGAACTTCTGAGGGAAAAATCTTGAAGACACACCTTTAGCAACAATTTTCTCCAATTTCTAGAAATTGACATATAATTTTCTATAAAATATAAAACCTAGCGCACACAAACCTAATAGCCGCGTGGCACGTATATACACATGTACACATATCAAGTGCAGGGAAGGGAAAGGGAAAGGGAAAGGGAGGAAGCGAAGGGGAAGTGAAGTAGAGAGAGAAAAAGAGCTATTACAAAGAGTGAAAAGAAAGGATAAACGGGAGCAGGACAACCCCGAGAGAGCGGGAGAAATAAGGGCAAAGTGAGAAACTAAAAAATAAAAATGATAATAAAAAAACACAGGCCACGCCACCACCGGGCGCAGCGAATGGAAGCGAAGACGCTGGCGAACAAAAAGAGGTGAAATCACTGCAGAGAAAGGAAAGAAGTGGAGGAGGCAAGAGCAAGGTTGAGGCGCACGGGACAAAGGCAGAAGGACAGCAAAGCAGACTACTACTGGAAGACAGACGTTCGAGTTTCACGAGGAAAAGCCGACGCCATGAGACAGATCGCGGATCAAGAATAAAATCAGAAACGTGATAGCAGAAAATGGGAGAGCGACAGCCGCCTGGAAAGCCAGCCGGGTGACACCGCCGCATTACCTCGACAACCTCACCACCGCCGACTTAGGCTGGGAGAGGGAGAGGTGGGGGGGGGGCTGAGTAATAAAAAATGAATACATCGCCTTCCACAATCAAGACAAGAGAGACAAAGACACGTTTCCTGTCGGCTTACGAACGGCTTATCTCGAGTAATGTAAAAATCCCCTGACATTCCCGTCCGTCTCGCCAGCCCAATAATATTAGCCAGCGCTGCAAGCATACTCCACGCTCCAAGCTTCACGCTCCAAGCTCCAGCAAGACCGCCACCATCCCCTCCCCCCCTTACCCTAAGAGCCAGAACTTCATGGATTACCAACTCAGTTTGTATGCAATGAAATGGCGTTTCTTTGCAAAGCCATATCATACGGCTACAAAGAGAAGGGCTGGTGCCGGATGCATCATCCTCTTTGCAATCGAAAATACGGCGTGAAAACTCTCCGTAGTTGCACAGTATACCTGGCATGATTCGCTTTCTTTGTCAATGGCAGGATGGGCATTGTGCTTTCGCATGCTCGCATTGACGAGGTTGATGCCTTTACACTGAAGGGCGACGCGCATGGAAGTGCAAAGGAGGATGGGGGATAGGTGAGTGAGTGAGTGAGTGAGTGAGTGAGTGAGTGAGTGAGTGAGTGAGTGAGTGAGTGAGTGAGTGAGTGAGTGAGTGAGTGAGTGAGTGAGTGAGTGAGTGGAAGGAATGATGCAAGGAATCGCACGAAGGAAAAAAAAATCATCTATTCAACAGCATGCCAGCCTGCGTCCACAACTTGGGTGCTTGCCTTCCCAAATGCCAGCCTGCTTCTGCCCAAGGCCCTCTCTCTGTCAGGAGCAAGTAGGACGCGCATAGAACAGAGGTCTCGCGGACGAGTGTTCGAGGGGCTTAGTTATCGGCCAGTCTCTATAATTCCTTTAGTTCCTCTCCAACTCTTCGCCTCGCCGGAGAGAGAAAAAAAAAGGCGAGCCTCAGGTGCCGGCGCAATCATAAGCCTCAAAATCAGAATCGAATGCTATTCAACTCGTCTGTAAAAAAGCACTTTCACTTTCAAGCTCCAGCTCGCATACCTGACTCTCTTTTCCGCTTCATTAACACTTGAAGCTCTCGCGGCCAAACGAAAGAAGCAAACCAGAAGAAAATCCCGCTTCTTCATCCCCGCCGCCGCTTCCGCGAACCTCGCCTCCCGACTCGCTTCCTCTGCCACGGCAACCCGCGCTTTTGACTCGGGATTCTTCTCGAGTCGAGGCTCGCAAAGCGCCTTTTTGACGGGAAACAGCCAGCCAGACCACGATTCACACATTTTGCAATCGCCTCGTTCAGATATACCATACATATGGAGTGCGTGTGTGTGTGTGTGTGTGTGTGTGTGTGTGTGTGTGTGTGTGTGTGTGTGTGTGTGTGTGTGTGTGTGTGTGTGTGTGTGTGTGTGTGTGTGCGCGCGCGTGTGCGTGTGCGTGTGCGTGTGCGTGTGCGTGTGCGTGTGCGTGTGCGTGTGCGTGTGCATGTGCATGTGCGTGTGCGTGTGCGTGCCAGATAAAAGAACATACTCATAGTAAAACAAAGTTGATCGAGTGCCATATTTCAGCGACGATTGAAGTTGGTTGAGTAATGTCGATATTGGCAATGAGAACGATGCTAAAGTTGATGCTGATGATGATGGTGGCCATCAGCGATTCGCCATCAAGCAGTAACGACTGCGCCCTGATGAAGACGGTGAGGCAGGCGAAAAATGGCGACACAAATAGATGATCGCCATCATGATGACAGATTCCCGCCGGACGAAAGCAGCTGGGGCTTCACTGCGATCGGAGACGAAAACAAGGCAGCGAAACCGTCAGCGCAGAAGAGTCCGTGGAAATATGTACGCTTCGTTGACCTTGAGCTTATTTCTCGGACGAGTGGCTCGCTCGGCCGCTCTGACGCAGGACGCCAACAAAACAAACAGCGCCTCACAATTACCTCCCGCCTTTACAGGCTGATGATGAGCGGTTTGTTTGCTGATTTGGAGGGGAGGGGAGGGGAGGGGGGGGGGGGGGGGGGGGGGGGGGGGGGAGGGGGGGGAGAGAGAGAGGGGGGATAAAGGAAGTGAAAGGGGTGAGGGAGGGAGAAGGAGTGGGAGAGAGGGGAAGGGAAGGAAAGGGAGAGGAAGAGAGAGAGAGAGGGAGAGGGAGAGGGAGAGGGAGAGGGAGAGGGAGAGAGGGAGAGGGAGAGGGAGAGGGAGAGGGAGAGGGAGAGAGGGAGAGGGAGAGGGAGAGGGAGAGGGGGGAGGGAGAGAGAGAGAGAGAGAGAGAGAGAGAGAGAGAGAGAGAGAGAGAGAGAGAGAGAGAGACAGAGAGAGAGACAGAGAGAGAGACAGAGAGAGAGACAGAGAGAGAGACAGAGTGAGAGTGTTATTGTTCTCTTGCTTATCTGCAGAATATGAGATAATTACAGTAATGAAGGAAGCCTCTCCCCTCCGCAGGCCGTGGCAGGCGGCGCTCACAAGAGGAACGAACGCGGGCCAGCCTCGAAGGACGCACTTGTACACCAGCCTCTCCTTCGCGACACTCCCGGGATTGGCCACCACTCTCACAGGATCAATGTAGCGGGAGGCGCTTGCTCATCCTCTTGCTCTTGCCGTTTGCAACGACTACTGCTTTTGTCCTCAAGTTCCCGATCTCACAGCCAGGACCTCCCGCTTCCACGTCGCGGACAGAAAGAAGCGCATACGCCCATCCCGCGAATGCATTTCGTTCATCGCTGCTTCGGTCACTGTGGTACGTCATGCAAGCTCTCATGCAATGCCTTTTTGCTGACCACGTTTATACTGTGTTCGTTCTAGCTTCCACACCGACGTGCTTTCGGGTTCCCGCGGTCAGCGCGGGTGCTACAGATGCTGCTGCTGATGCAATCGCTTCCACGAAAAAAAAAAATCAATGGTGTACCAAAGCATAGTGTCTCCGTCAAACTGGATTCATCTTAGATTGCTGCGTCCATGAAGAGATATTCCGAATTCCCTGAGAAAAATGTTGATTAAAACTTCAATATTACCATTATTCTTCGCACAAGCGCATAATCACGACCCACTCGCTCTACTAACACAAATATGACGTCATTCGCCTCCCCCCCCACCCAAACATACAGTCGGAACTGGGACCATCAACATCTCTTCAGTGCGACGTAGCAATGAAAACCCGCCCGTATGAGAATCTGGACGCAGAGGGCAGAATTGTGTGCGCGTTCTCTGCCCATAGAAAGCCCGAGATGCTGGAACAAAGATCTTGGCCGTGTGCCCGCAAGACATCCGGAGTGTGATATTGATGGTGAACAACTGATAGAAACGAGGAGCTTAAGAAGTTTCCTGTTCCCGTAGCTATCCGAAATGAGGCGCCGCTCGCGAAGCCTCACCGGCGGGACACATTATGAGTCTGGCGAGTGCGGGGGGGGGGGGTATATAGTAAAGAAATGCAAGTAGTAGAGTGTCGGACTATGATTCAGACAGGACTTATGGCTCGTCGAAAGACAAAGACATCATCGTCATATAACTTTCATCGGAGGCACTGTCGTTCACTCCCGCCCGCCTGCCTGCCTCTTGTGACCGGAGCGTCGCACGGAACGAGAGGACGTGGCCGCCCTGAGCCCTGAGAACCCTGACCAGCGAGGGGCAAGGGTTCGCGCATCCACAACCTCAGCTTAAGGACCTGGCCCGCGCCTTCCCGATCTGCTTGTTGACCCTCGGCGAGCGCGCGCGCGAGCGAACCAGCAGGCCATCCATAAACCGGACCACGTGATGACGCTCACCCGCACACCTGCCCCGGTCTCGTCTGGCACACCTGCCCTCGCTCACCTGCCCTGCCTCATTACAGAGCCCGACCCACCTGCCGATTTCGCCCCCGCCTTCTGCTGCGAACACGAGCGACGCGCGCGCGGTAAACTCTGCGCCACAGTTTACACAGCGAGGATGAGGAAGGAGATGGCCGAACTCCCTCGAGTGAGGCGCAGATATTCAAAGCTCTCCTCTCTCTCACTTTCCCTTTCTAATGTACGCTTCACCATCAATGTATGTTCCAGAATCTATTGTGAACTGCTGTACCAGCCATTTAGGCGTAGCTATAGCTATTCACGTGTATACATTGTATACACTATGAATCAATCCCTTCCTCCCCTTCTATTCAGTTTCTCTTCCATCTGCGCCATGATCGCTCGATTCGATGGCTTGGAAGTAACGCTGGCCATGGCAGTTGGTCCAACTATAAACATCCTAAACTGGTGACCACAAACTAGTGATATCTGTCGCAATGCACAAACTGCAAGCTCCAACTTGAGGGGGGCGGGGAGGGGGGAGAAGGGAGAGAAGAGAGAAAATAGGGCAAGGGAGATGATAGAGTGGGGTTGAAAGGGGAGCGACAGAGTGAGAAGGGGAGAGAGAAAAGTGCAAAAGGAGATGAGACATATGCATGAAACGGAGGAGAGAGAGCGAAAACGAAATAGAAATGGAGCAATAATGGGAAGAGGAGAGAGAGATGGATAGCTTGAGGAGGGGATGCAAGGGAGGGGGAGAGGGATGCCTTAAGGAGGAAGGGGAGAAGACAGAGAAAGGCAGAAGAGCGACAGAAAGAGCAGAAAGGTCAGAAAGCTAGAGAAATGCTTTAGACGGAAAGAGGAGGAATGGGAGACAAGAAAGGTCGCAAGGGAGGTGTAGGAATGGGGGGGGGGGGTAAAGCGAGCACCTGACAATCAAGATTCATCAGGCTTGCATACAGTATCGCCTGTTTGTTTGAGAGGACACACCTGCAGCCCACACGAGACTGCCTCACACAGCTGGTCCAAAGAGAGGAAGTGCATACCTGAGCCTTGCATCGCCGCCTCCACATCTTCAAACGCGCATGCGCAAATACACATACATGTACGTACATGCACACGGAAATGCCATCAATTCCTCTTATTGTCATCCCTCATGACAAGGTGACAAAAGGTGATGAGGTGGACACTGCCCACTAGACTCACTTCCCTCCTCCTCAAGTCTCGTATACTTTTATCTTAACCACATGGCAACTGGTTCTCGGTTAATTCATAAGTTAGCTACAACAATGCTAATCATTTGCAGAGCTTAGTTAGACAAAGCTTCGCGCAGACGCCCAGGCAGCAGCCGCAAGACCTGTCCACCGTGGTCACACAGACAAATAGCGACACCGGGAGAACCGGCGACACAGGGGATATACATCCTTATTTAATGACCAACGAGGAGGGAGAGCGCGCGGGGAGGGGGGGGTGTCACCTTAGCACCCTCGAGGAGTTGACGATTTCCTTAAAAGTCTCGCTTCTGCAGCGGCCTCTTCCTTAAGTCTACATCCACCTGCAATCGAGTTGCACCAGCTGTGGGCCTGTCCTCCGCTCACCTGCGCCACCTGGCTGCAAAGGCCTGGACTGACCATGAGCACCTCGTGGCCAGAGAGAAAAATGGCGAGTGTTAAAAGCATCAACTGCAATAAAAGGCAGCGTGAAAATAGAAGGAATTCTGTGGCAGTTCCGACGTGCAGTGTCCGCAGCCCCTGGCCACGTCATGATCAGCTGCACCGCCAACGCTCTGACGACACCGCTAACAATGCAGGAGCGAAATGGAGCAGCGCCACAGCAGAAAAGAGAGAATCATAACACCCGTCCCTTTGTACGAGGCGGCTCCAGCTCGCCAGCACCACAAAGACATGTCCCTCATTAAAACTGCAACGACCCCTTTTCTGCCGTAACACCATAAGGACACCTCCACTGTGCAAATTTGCGAATTTCAACAGCCAACCCCATGGCGCCACATGGGCGAGCTCAAGCAGAGGAAATGCCGCACAAGCCTCCTGCCATGGGCATCATCCAAGCTGTGACCTCCCGAGGGAGCTACCCCCTACCCGCATCGCCCCTCCCTCTCCCCCCTCACCCACAGCCCGCAACTTTTACACTGTATTGCCAAGGCATAAGGGGTGCATGTGAATGCGTGTGCGCATTCTCAAAACTGGGGTCTCTTTCGCACCCTTAGCCTCCCCTTCTCTTTCTCGTTTTTGCTTACTCTGTTTCTCACTCACGCGTGTGCGTGTGCGACTGTGTGTGTGCGTGTGCGTGTGCGTGTGCGACTGAGAGAAAGAGAGAAGGGGGCAGAGCAAAACAGGTGATAATTACAATAAAAAAATCAGAAAAACAGGGATATGGCCAAGAAAAACGTTAATAAGCTGATATACGTAAGAGCTCAAGAGGACACGACTGTGCACGCCAAGCAAGGCTCATGAACCAAGGGCGCGTCACCGGGGATAAATGCAGTCCGACACCAACCCACTGACACACGTTATACAAAGATATCCAACTCGGTTCAATAACGTTCAAAGATGCCATTGATAACCTTACCCCTTTTTTGTCCCCTTCGTCTCGCCTTTGCTCTTCCTCATCCCACCTACCATTTGCCCTTACCTTTGCCCTTACCCTTACCCCTACCCCTACCCCTACCCCTGCCCCTTGCAAGCTGTACCCTCCAAGGCCCGTCCACGTACCCGCGACATTCCACTCCGGGTACATCCAGCGAAGGCGACCAGATGCACCCGATTGGTTTTCCGATTCACTGAAATCCTCCTCCTGTCTTGCAATAAAAAAAGGCGAAGAATAAAAGAACCGCGGGGGCATAGGGAGAGGGAGAGGGAGAGGGAGAGGGAGAGGGAGAGGGAGAGGGAGAGGGAGAGGGGGAGAGGGAGAGGGAGAGAGGGAGAGGGAGAGGGAGAGGGAGAGGGGGAGGGGGAGGGGAAGGGAGAAGAAGGAGGGAAAGGGGAAGAGGGTAAAGGATGGGAGGGGGGGAAGGGGAGGGAGGAAGGGGAGAGAGGAAAGGAAGAGAGGAAAGGGAGAGAGGAAAGGGAGAGCGGAAGGGGGAATGCAGAGGGGAAGGGTGGGGGAAAGGAGGGAAGAAGAGGGGGATGGGGGATGGGGGAGGGGGGAGGAGGGAGAGAGAGAGAGAGAGAGAGAGAGAGAGAGAGAGAGAGAGAGAGAGAGAGAGAGAGAGAGAGAGAGAGAGAGAGAGAGAGAGAGAGAAAGGAGAGAGGAGAGAGGGAGGAGAGAGGGAGGAGAGAGGGAGGAGAGAGGGAGGAGAGAGGGAGGAGAGAGGGAGGAGAGAGGGAGGAGAGAGGGAGGAGAGAAAAAAAGAGTTATTCTCGTCAGCCCTTTATGTGAAGGGGTGAGGAGGGGGAAAGAGAGGGAAGATTTAAAGGGGGGGGGGTGAGGGTGAGGGTGAGGGTGAGGGAGGGGGGGGGGGGAGAGGGAGGGGGAGGGGGGGGGGGGAGGGGGGGGGGGTGTCAGGACGAGACCACCACCACCGATTGGCCATGCCCGTCCCCGGGCAAGTTGCGTGATCATGGCAGCCGTAGGCCTACACCTGCCCTTCCTCCAGGTTTTAGGCCGAGACTTGGGATTCGACAACAACGCAATCAAAAACAAAAAAAAGAGGGGAAAAGAGGGAGGGATCCAACGTAAACGCACAAGAAAACGTACACAGATGCCCCCTCAACAAACAAACAAACAAACACACACACACACACACGAGAGGAAGACTGAGGAAGACATACCACCAATTGGTCCACACACTCGACGGAATCGGAGGACTCGCCGAGGGATATTCTTTTACAGTCGCCCTCCACATAAACATCGGCGAGCAGCCCACAAAGGCCCGTCTTGCTCCCGCTCAATACACGAAGACAAAGTGCTACGGCTTCTCGATACTGCCATCCAGTGACGCTCCGGACAGACGGACGGCACGAGAGCGAAAATCAGCATGAGAAATGTGTCCGGGCGCTGTGAAGAGTGGAAGGATAGGGGGAAGGAGGAGAGGGAGAGGGAGAGGGAGAGGGAGAGGGAGAGGGAGAGGGAGAGGGAGAGGGAGAGGGAGAGGGAGAGGGAGAGGGAGAGGGAGAGGGAGAGGGAGAGGGAGAGGGAGAGGGAGAGGGAGAGGGAGAGGGAGAGGGAGAGGGAGAGGGAGAGGGAGAGGGAGAGGGAGAGGGAGAGGGAGAGGGAGAGGGAGAGGGAGAGGGAGAGGGAGAGGGAGAGGGAGAGGGAGAGGGAGAGGGAGAGGGAGAGGGAGAGGGAGAGGGAGAGGGAGAGGGAGAGGGAGAGGGAGAGGGAGAGGGAGAGGGAGAGGGAGAGGGAGAGGGAGAGGGAGAGGGAGAGGGAGAGGGAGAGGGAGAAATACACTTACATGTATACGATTTACAAAAAAAAAAAAAATAGTTATAAACAACTGCCAAAGATTTCAAGAGTGAGAGGGGCACGGGGGGGGGGGGTCACAGCCATTCAAATCTCGCAGCTGATCGCGGCGACCGGACAAGGCGAGAGCCCGGGTGGGTGACCGAGTGGCCGCTCGCGTTACGTCACTGCCAGGCAACACACGTGGCCCACACTACTGCTGCTGCTGCCTCCTCCTCCTCCTCCTCCTCCTCTGCTTACTCTCTCTCTCTCTCTCTCTCTCTCTCTCTCTCTCTCTCTCTCTCTCTCTCTCTCTCTCTCTCTCTCTCTCTCTCTCTTACTCTCCTTACCTCTCCCCTTTCTTTCTCTTTACCTCGGGCTTCTCTCTCCCGCCGCCCCCTCCCTCTCAACCACTTTCTTGAGATGATTGTTAGAGTCAATTGTAATTGTAATCATGGTTACATTTGTTTTTATTAAAATTGTGGCTGTAATCATAATCATTATTGTAATAATTACCATGAACATAATAAAAATTATAACCACTACCATAATTATAATCATTTTAATTCCTCCTCCTCCTCCTCCTCCCCTTCCCCCTCTCCTCCTCCCCACAGGAAATGACGGGCGCCGAGCACGAGCAACGGAGTGCAAGATGCGTGTGGGCGGCACTGGTCACTACACCTCCGACCCACGCAGCGATCCCGCGCCCACGTGTATATCCTCCCCCTCCTTTCCCCATCTCGCTCCGTCATCCTTCTTCGACTGAATCCCCTTTGCAAAACCATTTTATCTCCTCAGATTCCTTCCTTATCAATGATTATTTATATGTACCACAAAAAGAAACAGCTGTATCATTTGACTCGTTATCATCATCGTTTTATCGTAATTTTCATTTTTCATATACACTATAAAAAGTAAGAACCAGCTGTATTATCAATACTTTATCATAATCCATTTCCGTCACTTATTGACACTCGAAAAGGAAAACGCCAGCTGTTCAGTCCCCATTAGAACATCCATTACGTCAGGGCAGGTGTGCAACATGGGGCGAGCAACAAACACACAAAACGCCTTTCATAG
>BOPN01002645.1:40000-42500 GCA_017312705.2 Penaeus japonicus | reverse complement strand
CATAAACATGGAACACTCATGGCGTCGCGAAGGAGTTGCGGATATTTTCAGAATTGCCTCCTTCGGAAACTGCTGGCCGAGTAGAAGGGAAGTAAAAGATGCAGAATTGAAATAAACAGAACTATTTAATCCAGGTCCAAAGAGACGAATAATTTAAACTAAAACTGCTATGTTTGTAAATGTCTTTAATCGGATAATCGGATAACGGGTCAAAAAGTCTACGATCAAAGCAGGTTAAGGTCAAGGTCGACGATTGCGATCCACGAAAAAAGGCGTCTCCAAATTAAGCAAAGCATTTTTGCGACGAATTTTAAGTGATCACACTCGACACGTGCAGCTGGAGAGAGAGAAAAGCATTGAAGTGGAGACCATCATTAATGAATTCATAATTACAACAAACCTATACTAGAAACAACAAAATACCCATGATAATAATCATTCAGTACTCACCACTCACAACCATTTTCCTTTGAGTTATAGAAAAAACAAAAGATCGAAGCCACGAATCCTCGAAAGTACAACCGCCCTCTCGACGGCACTCGCTTCCCCTCGACTTCCCCTCACCCGTCTCTCGCTGCTCCTCCTTGAGGGCGTCTCGCTTTTATCTGCGCGCCCTCCCCCTATGTCTCCCCTCGCTCGCATCCCATTCAATAGCTGATCACGAGGCCCTTTGTCCGGACGCTCCGCCGGGCAAGCACACCGACGACGGCCCTGAGGGGAGCGGGTGCCCATACCCCTTTCTGCCCTGTACTTCCCCTCAAATGGTTTTCACTTAGGTCTGTCTGTGTTTCTTTTTTTTCTCTTTCTCTCTCTCAAAGAGTAAACAAACCGACACCGGTGGCGACTCCCTCTCATCACACTGACACTATCACGAGCACGAGCACGAGCACACGACCTCATACATCCTCCTCCCAGAGCGGCCAAGAGTGACCTGCGACTACACGTCCTTCATTCTCTAGCCAGCCGCCTTGGCCCTGCCGCACGTGATTAGGAACCGATCAATCCGTATCGCATCTTCCTTCCGCCTCTCTCCTACCTCTTCGCTCTTCTCCCTCTCCGCTCTTCTCCTCCTTCCCTCGCTTCGCCCCCCCCCCAACACCCCCATCCACCCACCCAGGCGACATGTATTGGAATTGGTCTTTTCGATTCCTATTCCATCCGCTCCTCCGTCGCGACAAGGGCGGAGAGTCTTTTGGTAATTGGAGGAGGAGGAGGAGGAGGAGGAGGAGGAGGAGGAGGAGGAGGAAGGGCGGCGGAGGTGATGGAGGAGTGGAAAAAGCTTTGCCGAGAGAGAGGGAGCTAGATAGGAAGATAAAGTTCATACACACAAAAAAAAAAACACTAAAGAAAGGGAGAAATGAAAGGAAATGGCCGAAAGGATGAAATCATATGCCAGAAAACAAAACGAAAGGAGCGAAAGAGGACACGAAAAATGGAGAAAAAGAGAAAAAGAAAAAGGAAAGCCCTCCCCCCCCGGCCCCCCGCAATAACAGCTGCCTCTCGCGATGGTCGCCCTGATAAACGCTCAAGTTTAGAGCACCTGACAAGTGTCAAGCACACCGCAGGTACACATGTACCCTATGGTACTTATCCTAATCCTCGCCAGAGTCCCTGCCTCATCACTTTACATTAATAAAACCTTGAAGCATCCCATCGCTATCTCCGAGGAGCACAGTAGACTCCGCATTTCGCATGTCTTTAGGAAGGTCTGTCCCGACAAAATAAATAAATAAATAAATAAATACATAATTCCAGAGAGAGGGAATAAAAAATTAAAGAAGCAAAATAAACTTATTTGATGGACTAATTAGAAAAAATAAATTGGCCAATAAATATCAAAGTTCGCTATTATATAAACAAACACAAGATAATGACCACATAGTTGAGCGAAGTTTTTTCCCCTGTCTTTGTCTCTCGCCCCTCTCAGTTTTTCCCTCCGTCTCCCCTCTTTTTGTCTCTCGCCCCTCTCACCTCTCTCTCTCTCTCTCTCTCTCTCTCTCTCTCTCTCTCTCTCTCTCTCTCTCTCTCTCTCTCTCTCTCTCTCTCTCTCTCTCTCTCTTCTTCCTCTTCCCTCCTCTTCCTCCTCCTCTTCAGGTCGTTCTCTCTCCTCCTCAGGTCGTTTTCACCGCCAGCGACAGATAAACAGGAACACATAAGCAAGGAGAGCCATTATAGCCCCCGCCATAAACCGAAATGCGAGCGAGGGAGCCTAACGACATCCAGATTAAGGGTGATGCCGGGGCGCCCACCACGCCGCCGCACACACTCCACCTGTCCTGTCCCCTCGCAGCCATCACGAGGAATCGCTGTGCTCCACTCGGGCCCTCGTTTCCCCCTCGCCAGAGTGCCCCTTAAGCGCATTCTTTTGGAAACTAAACGACCACTTGAAAACCTACACTGAGCAAAGGGCGAGGCAGAGGATCAGCCTCTACCTGGCCTGAGTGATACAAATCGCCGCAGTATCCTTCGAACAAGGCTGGCGAACGCGTGTCACTGCGCT